>LR140684.1:0-15476 GCA_900659605.1 Tisbe holothuriae | reverse complement strand
GACATGATTGTTTTATAATTGGGAGCGATGCATTTGTGTTTGTTCAATATGAGATAAGGATGTGATCGTTTTTATCATTTCAAGTGTTGAATTACACATGTCTAACGTTACAAGAAAAGGACTCTTGAAATCACATATTTCCTGATGGCTCTTCCCAATGCTTGACTACATGCGTGATTTGACGTTTCAGGCTAAAAAGACACTCCCAGCAGGATTAACACAGGTCAAGAAGAATATGAAGATTTGGCTAAACAGCGCGTCAGGCTGGCATGTATGCGTGAGTGAGTGGAGTGAGCTTTTGGAGTTGGAGTACGTTACTGGCATTTGAGTGAACGTACTATGAGCGCAAAGAGATGACGGCTTGCGATCTTAGAACTTGTTACCACATCAAGTATACAATATACAGTATATACAAAATTATGCTCGTCAGGCGTAATTGCATGGAAGATATGTAAAATAGGCTTGAGTTTTATTGTATAACATGCGACGAGTACTAAAGAAACAAACCATTTAGGGTTAACGGCAAGTAGTATCATGCTAGCGCTACAATAGCTACAAGTAAAGATGCAACCCCTTATCATAGGTCAGTGACGGCAGTGAGGAAACGCAAACGATATGTTCGGTTTACGCAAGAGTACAGAGTAAAGGATGATAAGTTACGAAGTTTGTGTGAAGGTCAATAATAAACTTATAGTATAAAACAATTGTAGGCTCATCAGTTGAGCAGATAAACAGATTGAAAACTTATGCTTAGTTATATTATTTTCAGTGTATGATTAAGAAACGGTTGTGAGCCTCATTTAATAATATATAATAAGATAAGGCGTTGAATATTATTGTCCAACAAAGCGCAATGTACATGTATCAAAATACTGTTTCTTACTGTTATTAATTATCGGGCGATATCTAAGGGAATGAATGAGTAGTGACAAGATTTAGGTGTTAATACTTCAAAGGCCAGCACAAGAGTGCCAGCTGCCATTTTTATTTCTTTTCCCCAAAGTAGGGGTGGCATATTTTAGTCAGATACATAATAAATTATTTTACAACACTGTTATCTCTTCTCCGTATGATATGATGTAGAAATGACGCGAACATAACTCCCCAGTCGGTGACGATCTTCTTCGCCGACTTCTTTCACCGCCGTCATTGCCGCCGTTTTACCTCCACAAGATCTTGTTGTATTCGCGCTCCCTCGCCCTCTCGCTTCCGACCGCGAATCTGGCCAGCATGGTCTCTGGCACGTACAGGCCCTTGCCTGCGACTTCCACCCGCCTCAGGAACCTTCTTTCTGGCCGCCCTCCGTCTCTCGCCCACCACGGATCACCGGCCCGGACGAGCGCGCAGAGGGGCGCGTACTTGCGGTAGATGGCCACGTGTTCAGCCTTGTTGACGCTGCATGCGTCTTCCTGGTGCCCGCGGTTGTTGCACTTGGAACAAAGGGCCACCATGTGCGGGCAGGCTGAGGTGGCATGGGTGCTCCGCTGGCCGCAGCCCGGATAGATGCACAGAGGGTATTCTCCCCGCTTGCTCGCTCGCGCCAGATACACCAGGTAGTATGGGCAATCGTCCTTCTCGCCGTGCGCTTCTGCCTTCACGCCCGGGATAGCCTCGACCTCCGGGGCGTCGCCGCAGAAAGAACACACCCCCTTCCACTCCGGCCTCCAGCGGAGTGCATTCGGGATCTCGTTCTCGGGCCTGTCTTGCGTCTCGCCGCGTGCGTGCCTCCTGCTGTGCGCGGCCCAAGGGTCGTCCGCTGCCTTGTTCCTCTCTGTCTCTCTGCTGAGGCGATTGAGCTCTTTCAGCTCTCCTTGCGCGTTGACGCACGGCGCCTTGGCAGCGCCCTTGCGAGCGGGTGTGTTCTGCGGCGTGCTCGTGGCGAGCGGCCCTCCCCGCTCTCTCGCCCCGTCCAGGATGCGTGCTACCTCGTCTGCCAGTGGATTCTCACTTCGCTGGCCACCGCGGCGCGTCCTCCCCCTGGCGGTAACACCCCTCTCGCTTGTGTGACGTGCCAGTGCCGCGTCTACGACGAGCTTCTCTGCGTCTCCGTACCCTACGTCGATTCCTTCGCTGCCCGCGTCCAGCACCACTGCCGCGGCCGCGATGAACGGCGCCTGTCCGCGCGCGTAGAGCTCCGCCTTCTGTGCTTGTGTGACCGCGCTATGTTCGTCTGCCGCGCTGCCCCTGAATCTTTGGAACCATAGCATCTGCTTCGCCGGATGGAAACCGGCTGTGTAAGGCTGCGGGAAGCGGTCGTGCATCTCGCTTT
This sequence comes from Tisbe holothuriae, assembly GCA_900659605.1. Lineage (NCBI taxonomy): Eukaryota > Metazoa > Arthropoda > Copepoda > Harpacticoida > Tisbidae > Tisbe > Tisbe holothuriae. Next base: position 13,207 of record LR140684.1, on the reverse strand, counting down.
CTCTGTGGGCTCCCCTGATGATGCCGTTCGCAGCGGCCATGATCTCGACCAGCGGGTTGCCCCCTGCCGGGTTCGGAACGTCCAGCCAGGTATCTTCGTCGGTAATGAACTCTCTCGCCCATGGCCTGACATCGAGCATCTTGGCCCGGCACCCCGGCATCTCCTCGTCCAGCGTCTGTGGCATGTCGTCGATCATGATGGTCAGGGCCTCCGACTGGAACGGTCTCTTCAGCTCATCTGGGCACTCGGGCCACCATTTGGTGCTCCTCGTCGTGATCGCGGTCTTCCTCTCGATGAAGGCGACCGTGTATCCGTCAGGGAATCCGAACACATAGGCCGTTGGTACTCCGAATCTGCCTCGCATGACGGCGAATGCCATCACTTCGAACTTGGCCGCTCTCTGCAGCGTCGCCTCGACGGCTCCCCAGTAGCCGTCCCCTTCTATCTCGCCCATTTGGAAGCTCTCTACCTGGTCCTCGTACAAGCGGTCCCCCACCAGTCGGGCGTCTAGGTAGACCTGCACGTTTCTCAGCCTTGGATCCTCCTTGTAGTGGCCTCCGAAGAGCCGATCTCGCAGACTCTCGCCGATGCAGGGCGAGTAGCGCAGGGCGGGGCGCTTGGGCATGGCCAGTTCCAGGCAGTCGTAGTCGTAGCGTTTCGTCGCCGAGGCGAGGATGTGGGTGAGGGTGTTGCGGGCGGTGGCGGAAGCAATGTAGTCGGACATCTTGGGGCAGTGCTCGCCTCGAGGTCCTAGCGAAAAATGGCGTCTCTCTCTTTTTCTCTCTCCCTCCCCAGCCATGGGCTGAGAGCGCTCGCTCAGCAGCTGAGTCACCGCCTCTGTTGTGTGCTCACTCTGCTGAGAGCCTCGGTTCTCGCCTCTTTTTCTTTCCCCTCCCCTCCAGCTCAGTTCGATGTGTGGAAAAGGGTTGGCTGAGCGGTGGAGTGCTCTTTTTAAGTTTCTTTCGCTCGCTCTGAGGTGGCTCCGCTCGTCCAAAATCGTGGCGGGAAAAGCTCGATCTTTCCTGATGATGAAAATTTTTGATGAAACGGTTGGAATGAAGATAACGTGATCAATGTATAAAATATAAGGATTTTTGCCAGCTCTTTTGCTGTTGTCAATGACGTAAAAATTTCTCCTCTCTGACGTGCACTAGAACAGGGGGCAAATAGACCGGATGGACCTTGGCCAGTCCTTCCCTCCGCTCGTCACCACGACTGCTCTCACGTGTCCGTCTTTCGCGGCGTGGACCTCTCTGATGCGTCCTAGGGGCCATCTTCCGTCGGCGCTTCTTGGTATGTCACACACCATGACGACGTCTCCCACACGAACGTCTTGCTTCACTTTCTTCCACTTGGGCAACGTCGCGACTTGGGGGAGTGTCTCCTGCACAAGCCTTTGCCAGGCCCCGTTCATCCGCTCTTGCAGTTCTTTCCAGCCCAGCGTTGGACTCCCCAACCCCGACCACTGGCCCAGCCGTTTCCCTGTCAGGAAGTGCGCCGGCGTCAGCGGCATCAGACTGTCGCCCTCCTCGTCTACTGTCCCCAGCGGCCGGCGGTTGAGCAAATCCTCTACCAGCGTGAGGGAGGTGTAGAAGTCCGAGTCGTTGAGTAGGTTTTGGCAGACTGTCAGCTGAAGGGCGTTCTTTGCCAATTTCACCATGGCTTCCACTGCACCGCCGTAATGCGGTGACAGCGGGGGATACCTCGTCCACCTCGTCTTCTCGCTCTCTTGTGCGATCATTCGTGTAGTGCTCCTCATCTTTCTGCTCGCTGCCTCAAATTCCTTGGCATTGTCGGAGCAAATGCCGGTGGGCACTCCGCCTAGCGCTTTAATTACCTCCTCTGTCCGCCGGTCTTGCAAGACTTCCATATGGCAAGCCCTTGTGGCCTGGCAAGTGACCAGCAGCACCCATCGCTTCCTCTCGCCCGCTGGCGTCCAGACTTTGATTGGCCCGAACTCATCCAGCATTACGTGACTGAAGATGCTCTGATCTTGCTCGGTCCCTCGTCGGGCCGGTGGCATCCCGCCCATGATCTGCTCCATTATTTTTGGTTTATTTCTCTTGCAGATGACGCACTCTTTGGCAATCGCTTTCGCCAGCCTTGCTTCTCCAAGTATCCACGCCTCCCTGCGCACCTCTACTCGCAGCGCTCTAGGGCCACCAGTATGTCGTAAGTGGCACTGGTGGATGTGTCGGCCATATGCCACTGCCACCTGTGTTTTCCTGTCGCCGAGCACCCTCCAGACGTTGTCCGTTCTGACGCCTGCCCAGACGATTCCCCTCTCGCATCGTAGCAGCAGTTTCGCCCAGGGGTGTCTCGATGGCAGACCTCCATGGTTTCTGATGATTTGCACTTCGTTGGGCGCTGCTGCTCCTTGTGCCAGCGCCCATGCCGCTTCCCAGCCGAGTAACGCCTTTGCATCTCCCCAGTCCTGTGGCCCTTGTCTCCTCAATGCTTTATCTTTCCACTTGTTGCAGAGGACGGCCACGTTTCCTGCTGCCCGCTCTATCCTGGGCCAGGAGGAGACGTGTTTAAACGGGTCTGCTTCTGTCTTCAGCGGCATCGGGTTTCCCTTGGCTATGAAGATTCCTACCAACCGCCGCAGCGTCTCCTCCTGCGGCAAGGGAATATGCGGATTCCAGGGGATGCTGCAATGCGGCCATTCGTGTTCCTTTGGCAGAAAGTCTGGTCCATGCCACCAGAGGTGGTGGTCGATGAGCTTTGCTAGTGAGCATCCCCGCGAGAGGACGTCTGCGGGGTTGACGCTTCTCTGATCTGTGCTGCTTTCCTCCCGATGTATGAGTCCACTCTCCTACTGGGCGACCTTATCCACGTCAATGCGTTGGACGAGTCCACGAAGAAGTCCACGCTCCGGGGGTTGCACTCAAGCGCTCTCGCCACCTCGTATGCGATCTCGACGCCGATCTCGGCGCCCAGCAGTTCCAGCGTGGGGACGGTTCTGTGTTTCTTGCCGTTGACCCTGCCTTTTGCAAACACTAACTGCGGAATTCCGCTGCCTAGAGCGTAGCAGACGCCACCGTATGCACCATTGGACGCGTCTGTGAAGACCGCCAGCCGGCTCCTCCCGGGTTTCCACCTTATCCATCGTCGAATGTTGACGAGATCGAGGTCTTGCCGCTGCTTGAAGACTTTATCCCAATCGCTTTCTACCTCCTGCGGCACGCTCTCCTCCCAGTCCGTTTTCATCTCCCACAGGTCTTTAAAGAGGAGTCGAGAGTCCATCAGGAAGGGCATCATTAGCCCAAGGGGGTCGAAGAGACGCATAAACGACTGGAGTATTGCTCTCTTAGTCCAGGGCTTTGGCTCGACCTGGGTAGGTCTGAACGTGAACACGTCCTCTCTCGTCTTCCATAGGATTCCCAACGGTCGCTGGTCGGCGGCGCTAGGAGAAGCTGTCCCCTTGTCGATGATCTCCGCGCGTCCTTTAATCTTAACGTTCTGCGGCAGCATCTCCGGATTCGTCGTCGCGACCTTATGCAGCGTCATGCCGATGTTCTTCAGGATGGCCTGAATCCCCTCGTACGTCTCCGCGATTTCTTCCCTCTCTTGGACGCTCTGCAGCCCATCGTCCACCATGGATCCGTAGAGGAGGCAATCTGCTGCCAGAGGGTAGGCATGCCTTTCCTTGATCGCTGCCATCTTCAACCCTCCTACCGCAACAGTTGATGACCCTGCCGATCCGAAAATGTGTCCCGTTGCCTGGAACGTTCGCACCTTGCTCTCGCCTCGCCGCCGGTAGACGAACCGGTGATACACTCCGTCTTTGTCCGGGAGGATGATTCTCAAGAACATATGGCGTATGTCGCCCACGAATGCGTAGCGAAATCTTCTGAAGCGCAGGAGAACTTGCACCAGACTGTTGATGACCTTGGGGCCGCTGTTGATGCACGAATTCAAGGAGACGCCAGCCGTCTCGTGGGAAGCGTTCATGACCACGCGGGTCTTGGTTGTCGCATTATCCTCGCGCACCACCGCGAAGTGGTTGAGAAAATGGCCTCTGGTTTCATCTTCCTCGTCCACTATTTTAATGTACCCGTTGTCGAGCCATGTCGTAATCGCCTCGTCGTAGTCCTTTCGCAACTGCGGCTGCCTGTTGAGGTCCCTTTCGCTTCTCTCCCAGGTGCGCCGGGCCGCGGCGTAGTTCGATGGGGGACGTTCTTTTCCCTTCCATAACGTGCGCGACGTCAACCTGTTGTCTCCGGTAACATATTGCTGAGTGACGAGCATCTCGGCGGCCTTCCGGTCTTCCGCGTTGAGTATTGCCGGCATGTCTGGCTGCCAGAACGTGTTCTTGCACGTGGCCTTGTACGACGTTGCGGCCATACAGGCCTCTCCGTCCGGTTCTCCCTTTCCTTTCACAAGGACCGGACCCGCAACGGTCCATCCGGCCGGGCCCCTCCTTGCTACCGGTTCGTCTGCGCCACCCCGCACCTCTTCGAGGCACCAGTGGAAGATGGGATTGTCCACTCCCAGGATCATGTCGACCTGCCCGTCTCCGAGGGGCTTCTTAATTGCAATGTCTTTCAGATGTGCCCAGGCCTTGCTATGCTTCTCCCAGTCTACGGCCTTCAGGTCGCCTACTGGGTCGTCGACCACATTGACGCTGCAGCGGTGCGGCGTGTTATCCGCTTTACATATGATGCTGATGTCCGTTCGCATGACCTTCTCTGTCGTCGTTCTGCCGGCATATCCTTGAATGCTCATCTCTTTTGTCGGTCCATCCACTTTACGTACAGGGCATGCAGCGCGGAGTAATGTGGCTTCCCGCACGTGGTGCATTTGGCCCCTGTGCAATCTGCGGCGTTGTGTCCTTTCTCGCAGCAGCACAGGCATCGTCCCGACCCGGTCAGGAAGTTCTTCATTCCCCAGGACGGCCTCTTGTTGAATTCGAGACACTCTCTCAGGCGATGGTTCTGAAAGCAATCGGGACATGTCTTCCTGTAAGAGCGGTCTGGAGATGTCTTTCTGGTATCGGCGGCTTCGGCCTGAGCGGTAAGAGTGCGTGCTTTCCGCAAATCGGCGGGGACATAGCCGGCCCCTCCTCGGGCTCCATCTCTCGCTTTGCTCTCGTTGCCGGCCTTATTACGCTCTCGCACGAGATGCTTGATTTGGTGCTTCTTTAACCACATGAGCACCATGTCCACGTCGTCCTCGTCGATGACGCCGTTCATGGAGCAGAACAGCCTGTACTGCATGGACAACTCCGTGCTGAGTTTCCCCATGACTGTGGCCACGTGCATGTGGGACTTCTTCTCGGCGGTCCGCCCCGCGGGGAGGTTTCCGTGATATGCTTCCACGCAGTCCACTAGGGCTCGCATCTCTCGCAATTGTCCTGACTTAACCGGCTTGCACTCGCTGATCGCCGTCGCCAGCTGTGACAACGTCCTCTCCTCACCTCCGTAATCCTCGTACAGCCGCTGTATCAGCTTCCTATATGATTCTGCCGATGGTGGTAGAGCTTGGCCGAATCCATCCAAGGCCTTGTCTGCAGTCTTTAGCAAGGCTTTCGCCTTCCACTGAACCGGCATATTCGCCGCATGAAACGTAGCGACAAAGTTTCCCTCGAATGCTCTCCACGCCGTAGGATCTCCTGCAAAGCTGCCACCCACATTTGCCGCATACATGGACGTAAAATCTTTGTGATCTATCTCTCGCCCTCTTGGTATCTCTTTCCAAGCTCCGGGCATTGCCAAATAGAACGTCTCGCCCTCCCGTCCCGGCCGCCTGTGCACCATGGGGTGGATCACCGCGCCCGACGGCACTGTGGCTGGCGGCGGTGATGCAGCTCTCTGCTGCGGCTGATACTGTTGCTGTCTCGGGGGGCGTTTCTGTCTGGGTGTACTCTGTGGTGCTCGCTGTGGGGGGGGGCTGCGACGGGTTGATGCATACCTCATGGTCTGGGCTACTCAGCAAGTCTTGCGTCCCGAAACTGGCGGTTCTCCTCCTGGCTCCTGACCGCGGAGTACCTGTAGGGCTAGTAGACCGGAATCTCGCCATTCTCCCTTCAATCCAGTACTCGAAATCGGACAGCTCTGCTGACCGTTCGTCTCCCCACTCCAGTAACCGGCGGTTGACATCTTCGTCTGATTGCTTCTCTGCCTCTGCGTAGCCGAGCGAAAAGATCTTGCCCTCCATCTCTGCCGCCTCCTTCTTTGCCTCGTATTTCTCACGTCCCCTTGGCCTGTGCATGTCTCCTCTGCGGAGAGCTGCTAGGACGCTTTGCAGTCGCTCCTCCACCTCCTCCATTCGGTCTGCATTGGGGAGCGGAGGCAGTCGTGTCTCACCCTGGGCCTGTTCGTCCATACCTGCTCCTTGACTGGAATCCGTTGCTGCGGTCTCGAGTTCTCGCACCCTTTTCTGGAAAGCGTCCCTTGCCGACTCGATCTTGGCCATCTCTGTGGACTTGTCCCAGAACATCTTTCTCAGCTTCGCGACCTCTCTATCTCGATGGGCCACGGTCTCCTCGGCGACGACCTTTTCTCGCCTCGCCTCAGCGACGTCCGCTAGGGCTTTCTCTCTGCCATCCCGCTCCTTGTTGCGGTCCTGGCGCAGCCGGTTGACGTCGCTTAAGGCCTGCGTGAGCAAGTCCTTGTCCCCTGCTCCTCCGATCCCAGCCGCTGCTTCCGCTCGCCTCATCCGCTCCTCCACCCCTTTGCACCGATCGACCCAGGTGGCGACCACCGCTCTGCAATCTTTGTGCTCATTTCCAAGGGGGATAGCAGGCGGCGCTGCGTTAGCGTCGGCCATTCTCGATTCCCAACAGTTCACGCACGTCCTGCTCTTGATCTCGCCTCGGTCGCTGCCCACTCGTCCCCTCGGGATCCCTGGCGGGACTGGCAGACCCTCACGACGTGCTCGGTCTTCTGTTACTCGCTTGAACTTCTCCGCGCTGTCTCTGACGTCTTGCGGATCCATCCCGTCCTCCCCATTGCGCCGGCCGCTCCTCACTCCTTCTAGTTCGATCCCCTAGCACGCCCCACGTTGGGCGCCATTTTGTTATTAATTATCGGGCGATATCTAAGGGAATGAATGAGTAGTGACAAGATTTAGGTGTTAATACTTCAAAGGCCAGCACAAGAGTGCCAGCTGCCATTTTTATTTCTTTTCCCCAAAGTAGGGGTGGCATATTTTAGTCAGATACATAATAAATTATTTTACAACACTGTTATCTCTTCTCCGTATGATATGATGTAGAAATGACGCGAACACCTTCTATGGACTGGTGTTTACTTTCTGATACTAGATGGCTCTGATCAGATGTCCACTGAAAATTTGCCCATGTGGCAGTTGTTGTACTGATCTCTTTGTGTAACAATGAACATCTCCCCCTCTAGATAGTAGTAATCATAGACCTATTAATACAAATACCATTTCTCTGGTAATAATACAATCTCTTTGATTATACTATACTGTATGAGCAGCGTGCGTCAGCTGCTGAAGTCCTATGGAGGGATGAGTTAGGGAGCACTCAGGACGTTCACAGGGTGAGGACTTCAAGCCGACCAGGTAGGTTGAGTTTTCTCCCACCTAAGCTCTGCTGGAAGCTGAGGTGCCGCGGCCATATGAGAGCCCTAGCAGTGCTGGCTGAGATCTGTGGCCGCCAGAAAAAGAGGAAGTAACTTGTCCACTTGACTGCCTGTCTGAGTACTCAATTGAGACACGATTTTGACTGAGTTGACCACACTCTTGTTATAGAGGCACACGCTAGTTCACATGTTATAGAGGCACGCTAGGATGAGTCATAAGGTTTTTTACTGTGGTAATCGTGTTTATTGTTCAGGATGGTTTGGTTATAAGACATACACATAGTTACAGTTTCTCAACTCAATTCCATGGCTGCTTGTCCTCCTTTCCCGACACTACCCGTTCTGTGGGTTTATCAATAACGCTCCATATACATTTTTACAATAGGTACATCTTTCCAAGTGGTCCACTATAAATAAGTGTTCAGTCTATCATATGCATTTCTGGGCAATGCACTTCAGCCAATAGTAGTAAAAACAAGATGTACATGTATATTTTTATCCCTTTTTAGAAACGGATTCTAAAGCTCCTTCCATTTATTCTGTTTTCACTCTTTCTGATCTGGTATTGGGGAGCTGTGAACAGACTTTGGTAAACAACAAGGACGTGCATATACTGGGTAAACTATTTAAACACAATATAAAAAAGTTTCATTTTTATAAATAGCATATCATTTTTAGGTTTACCAACATCGGACAAGCAGAGAATTAACAAATTCCTAACTTTCAAAATATTCCATTACAATTAATGCTATTGATGTCTTGATATTAATACATTATTATACTTTATATTCAGATTATAATAAAATTGGGAAAATATTAATTAGACTCGACTACTTTTATATACCAACCCTTACTTTCCGTTCTTAGAGCTGATGTATTAAAAGTATTTAATAATTGCACGTATATTCACGGCCTTGAGGGATAGTTCACCCCTCGATCAGGGTTACATACAGAAGGGTTTAGCTTCTTATTCCTGTCCCTTCAGAGTTGCACCTTGATATATTTTACTGGAAATATATTATGTAGATATTTCCTCTTAATCCAACTTAACAATTGCAATCGTCTTTTGTTACCACAGAAACGAATTCTGAAGCTCCTTCCGTTTGTGCTATTTGGACTGCTTTGGATGTGGTGGCTTGGAGCCTACCTCGGATTGTGGTAACATAGTTTAAATTACCATTATTCGATATGTTCTTAAATCTTTTATTTTCAGGTGATTGTGACGGCATGAAGTACAAAATACTGTATGGACGAACTGGAGAATACTAAGAATACATTCAATTGTTGTTCTCTTTTATCTAATATACTACTCGTGTTTTCTCCAACTATTCTTACAAATAAATATTATTCTTCGTATTCATTATGTCTGTCTAAATTTCTTCTTGAACTATGATATCGAAACCAATGCCTAAACAGATATTTCCACAATATCACGCATATTTTACTTTCCTGTCAACGTTAGTTTATATCCCGCCGAGATTCATTTCTCTTACGGTATGCCGCATACCAGTCGCATGCATTTCTTGTGTTAATTAAAGTGTGGCTATTTGGAAAAGAAATATCTTACATCCGCGCCATTCATAATGTGAGAAATGCATGCGACTGGTATGCGGCATACCGTAAGAGAAACGAATCTCGGCGGGATGTGTACAAGGAATGCCCTGACTGACCTTAATGTCCCTCTCCTTGGCGTCCTTTGGCTTCCAGTACCTGCAGTGCAGCTTCTTGCCACTGTCCGTGTCCAGGAACCGCGTGTCCATCTCCACGGGCAGGTCGCTGTTGCTGCAGCTGCTGAGGCGGCGGAAGCTGGTCGAGGAGGTCGAGGGCGGAGTGGTGGACGGGGAGGATGACGATGAGGAAGAGGAGTACAGACGGCTAGAATGGACATAAATATATATAAATGGCCTACATCATTCTACAGACGTAAAAAATACTTTTAAAAGGCCTTGATTTTATGTTAGCTCTATTTTATCATGTCAAACAAGGTACTGTATTCAATGGCAAGCAAGAGCACCAATGTACATCTGCAGAGCAACTCTGAGCTGAGTTCGACTTTTTGGTACAGGAATAAACGTATTAAGGGACGTAAGCCCGTGGCAGAATGGTTAGCGTGTGAGACTCTCATGCAAGGGGTCTGGGCAATGACCCCTGTATTAAGTACTAATACAGTGGTCATTGGTCTGGGGTTCAAATCCCGGGCCTGGTGCTTAGGATTTTTCAATTGCTCTCCAAAAAGCTGCCACACAAATTGCCCATGTGTGGCGTGCTATTGTAATGAACCTGAAAAGGTAGTTCCCAAAAATAAATAAAAATGGATCCATAGCAAATATTTAAAAAAGTGTATTAATTGCCTGGATTTTGCCCTCCACATTCAAACTATCTACATTAATAATACAGGTTTTATTTAGATATTAATCATACATATTATGCTCCCTAGTGTTCAATGTTCTTACCGTTGTTGAACTCCATGATTTTCACTGGCATATTCTGGATTCATATCAATATCCGGAAACACAATTTGAGGAGCTTTTTGCTGCTGCTGTTGCTGCCCCAATTTAGATAGATTACCCGACATATTTAACTCCTACATTCACTAATTCGTTCTAATATTGATTATTTCAAGTGTAATTGATTAAGTACAATGTCAACTTGACTCACCAAGATACAACGTTCTATTGAGACACAATGTTTACACAATTAAAGCCAAGTATCAATAAGGATTACATAAAAAGTAATTAAAATATGTAACATGTAATCATGCTTCCGGCCATTTTGTTACAGAATTACACTTTCCTGACCAAAAGTATTTGTTGTTATTACAAAATGGATGTTACTTGCCTAGCCTTGATCACAACCTTCTTTGTTGATATCTCTGAACTTTTAGTCTTCCTCAGCTGTTCTAATCAAATGTGACGTTACAAAATTGTATGTCAGAATATAATCGACGTTCAAAGTCCAAAGTTGGAGACGGAAGGTTCGAAGTTGGACAACAAAAACTGGAAGAAACTGTATATAATATTATTGTCTAGAAGCTGAAATCCTCTATATGCTTTTATTTTGTATATATTGTGTATATAATAATGTATCAAAATATTAACAAGTTTCCCAATCTTTGTGATGTTCTGGCCTGCACGCCTCTGGACACGGGGTTGTCAACTGATTTTTCCATGCAATAGGAACTCCAACATAATTATCTGAATGGCAAAAATAGACGATTTTATTAGTCATTTATAGCATAATAACATATAATCTTACTCGTTTCATTGAGTCTCTTTGTAGGAAACGGTCTCATAACCGAGCCTTGTTTTAAATGACATCTATAGCTGTCATGCATCACCATGTCTTTGAATGCCCAGGAACGGACATACCTAATTAACACATTATTATATTATTTAGTAAAACAGTTACTGTTAACAAAGTATAATGATAAGACTCATTCCTACTAACCAATTTAATAACATAAGTTCGCATACGGACTTTCTACAATATATATTAAGTTAAACATCATGCTCAATAGAGTAAAACCTTTTGAGTATAAGCTGATCCGGTCCATATTTTGTACTGTTTGCCATCAGGTCCACATCGTTTAAGCTCTTTTTCCAAGCTCCCCTCCAGAGATCTCTCAACGTTTTGTTATTCTTCTGATCGTGGAGGTCAAATCGGACACCCCACATGCCAGCCATCATGGCAGTGCCCTGAGCTATACAATGTGTAATATTTTATTTTATATTGTTATACATTGTACAGGGTGTCTTTAATATTGGTCCTAGAATTCTAGAAGCCGAAAACTGGTCTGAAACGAGACTTTTTTTGAAAAAATGCAGAATAATATTGGATTTTTTTTATGAAAATGATCACATTTATATGGTTATTAAGTTAATCATAGTTATCATACCATGAATCATAATGGACAAAATGTTTCATTTTGAGCCAAAATTAATTAATAACCCACTGTAGACATGATTAGACATACCTGGATGATCTCGCATAGTATGATGTGACACTCTCTGCTTGAGCCAATCATTGACAGCTTGCTTCTCTCTCATGGTCAGTCTGCCGTCCAAATCCCTTGACACCATCATGCTAACCTGGAAGTAATAGAAAGGGGCGAAAAGTGTGCCTTTCAGCTGAGAGTTACATATTGTCATGTTTGCCATTTTTCCAACATTCACATGCTTTTGTAAAAATTAAAGAAAAGGCTGGGTATATAAGGCATGAAACACACTGTTAGATGGCAGTGCAAGCAGAATTACATTAAAAGCTGAGGCTTCCAGCTAAAGGTGGAGTATGAGCACTGCCATCTAGCTTTAATATATATAACTATTCTCGGGGACTACGATAGAATTCTCTCGTAGTTCCCGCTATTCTTAAAAGTTATATAGCGTTCTTCTATACTATTCTCTGCACTTTCTTATACAGGTCGAATTTTTACTTGTGGATCTAAAGCAGGAAGATATCTCCATATTGTACCAAAGACTCCTCTCACATCTTTTGCTGGGTAGCCAGGGAGGTTGCTAGCGTCACAGAGGTCAAGATGCGGAGTGCGGCACGAGTATAGACATAATTCTAAAAGGGATTCAAGATATTTTTTTTTTACAAATTGTTAATAATATATGTTAAACTACCTTGAAGTAAAGGGCTATCCTTAGGAATGTCATAATAAACTCTCATAGTCCAACCTTTGTATAGACTATACATCAGTTCTGAGTTATCCTTTTGTATAAACTAAATAATTATCACATAATGCATAATATAACTAATATTACTATGATTCCTTGGAAGAATTTTCTTGATTTAATCCTTTTAAAAGCTGTCTCATTTCCAAAGTATACAACTGAGACAACTTTCTGACCCTTTCCTCTTTTGTAGGCACTTGGACCACAGGTTGTGTCCTTGTAGGAAATGCCATCTAAAATCATTTAAATATATTTCATGGAGAACACCCCTTTACTCTTACTCTACCATAGTCACTTTTTGTGCTCAAACTTTCTTCCTTCTTGCAAATACATCCTTGATTTTGCTTCTTAGCTACTGAATATTCCACTTGCTGAGGTTGGTGATTGTAAAACTTAAATTCCTTATTTTTGGGCATTTTGTCTTTATTTTTAGGTTCTTCTTCAACAATGTTGCTTTGAGTTTGGTTAAATCCCCAGGATTCACTATAGCTGCAAGTGGTTTTAACAAATAATATTCTAATGATCTGTCAAATACATTTAAGCTTACTTTAGGAAGACTGTAAATGCCAGTAATGTTAACACAATAACACAAAGTGCAGACTTTACATAAGTCATTGCTGCACTGCAGATTTGGGTTTATGTGCATACTCGGAGACTTAAACAAGAAAAAAGTATTTAACATGCTTTTTGCAGATGTGTCACGCTAACAAATGATTTTAAGCGGTGGAGTGTACTTTTGTATTGACACCATCATATCAAATATAAATTTCTTATTAATACTGCACAAGACACTTTGCATGGTCAGCATAATTCCCAATCCATGTGCTCCTTTGGCCGGCATTCCACAGGACATGGCGCTCTCGACTGACCTCCATTCGGACATCCAACATAATTCCCTGAAAAATGACATTTAAGTCCAATATACGTGTGGGATTAACACAAAACACACGTCCGTTCACTTCAGTGTATTTCATGAGAATG
>LR140683.1:0-15475 GCA_900659605.1 Tisbe holothuriae | reverse complement strand
AGGCCCGATTTGCTATCAAAAGTGGGAAATGTGTTTTTAAAGTAGGAAACACAGTGGTTTCACAAAATATTGATATTGGAGGTTATGGGGGTGGTCTTAAAGAGTACTTTCCACAGATAAAAAGAAAATCATGTTTTCCCCACTTTATCAGATTTCCCACTTCTTCCCACAAACTGTAGAGCTGCCTCAAAACAAGATTCCTCATCGCAGATTCGCAGGAAGTTGTTCTTTCTTCGCAGCCTTTGTTTGCCTTGAAAACGGCCTTGCTACTTGCTAGCCGTTTATCTTTGACAGCCTTCTCTGCCGGAGTGTGTGTTCGTTTCCTTCCGAACATCTCTCTGTTCTTGTTCACTCCATGTCATGTCGACTGCAGCTGCCCTGACCGACTCCGCCGACCCTTGTTCCGTCTTCAGCAGCCGCCAGTTCCAGTTCCGCGTCCAGGGCCAGCTGCTCTCGGCGCCGCCCACAACCGTCTTCGCCCTCGTCACCCAGGTGGGCGGGGCGCAGCTGCAGCTCTGGCTGGGAACAAAGGACGCGCACTTCAACAACCTAGCATTCGCCATTCAGGATAGGAAAGACCCCAAAGTGGTGCACTCATCAAAGGGTAATAAGATACTTTATGGATAAAATCGTTCCATATTTCATACTCTTGTTTCCATTTCCAGTGTACGGCGAGCTCATCTCGGAGACCAACCCCACAGACGACCTCAGCCAGAACCTCTCCGAAAAGCTGAGCAAGAAGCTCCAGAAGCCCGTGTTCGTCTCGTACAACGCTCCAGAGGACCCCGACAGTGTGGTGGAGATCCAGAAGCAGTTGTTCAAGCTCATCAAGGAGCAGCCTTTGTCCTTTTAAATAGAACCTAAAACTCCTTTACTAAACCATCATGCGTCGCCGAGCCGGCCTTGGGGCCATCCAGAAGAAGAAGCTGGACCAGGAGCGCTACAAGGACAAGAGCAATGAGATGCAGGAGCTCCAACTGGAGGACCTCTCCCGACAGCTGGACACATTCAGAGCAAAGCTGGAAGAGTTCGCCCACGACCACAAGCACGAGATCAAGAAGGATCCCGCGTTCCGGAAGCACTTCCAGGACATGTGCGCCTCCATCGGCGTCGACCCGCTCGCGTCGGGAAAGGGGTTCTGGGCGCAGATGCTCGGCGTGGGGGACTTCTACTACGAGCTGGGCGTGCAGGTGGTGGAGGTGTGCATGGCAGCCTCGCATAGAACGGGCGGCCTCATGGAGCTGGGAGAACTCCGCGGGCGCGTCATCAAATCTCGCGGAAGCGCCAAGAGCAACCAGGAGATTTCCAACGATGACCTGCTGCGCGCCATTAAGAAGCTGCGAGTGCTTGGCAACGGCTTCACAGTGATCCCATTAGGTGGGTCTGGGAGGTACCTGGTCCAGTCTGTGCCCGGCGAGTTCTCCATGGATCAGACCACTGTGCTGCAGAAGGCCGAGGAGAACGGCGGGTTCGTGACAATGTCTCTGCTGAGGAAGGGGCTCGGATGGCAGGAGGAGCGGAGCAAGAGGGCGCTGGATATGCTCACAAAGGAGGGTCTGGCTTGGGTGGACGAGCAGGGGCAAGAGAGGTCGTTCTGGATCCCCAGTATTTTCACTTCGCTTCAGGCGGGGGCTTAAAACTCAAAAAAGCAAAACAATAAAGCGCACCATTTTATCACGAATATGTTTTATTGCCGTTTCATCTGCAATATTGATCATAATGCCATATAAAGCTTGTTCATCCCGCTTCACAGCGGATTGCTTGGATCCTTCTTAACGAAGCCCATCTCCTGCAGGGCGAGCCACGCCGCATTCGCCTTGGCGTCCTTCTTCTCCAGAACGGCGATCGTCGGCTGGAAGGTGGCGCCGTTCACAACAGCCTAAACATTAAAATAAATGCTTGTATATTAAGTTACGAGTAGTAATATAATATTACCTTGAAGATGTACATTCTCATAGTCGGCGGACCACAGCTGAACGCCTCCGTCAGCGCCGGCGGCGGCCATGCCAGCTTCTGACACAGCTCATAGAGCGCCGACGTCGGGTGCATGGACGCGAGATGCTTGAGTGACTTGTGGTCCATGGTCTGGACCTCGCAGTTCTCCCGGATGTAGAGGCGCGTGCTGCGGGCGGAGTCATCCTCTGAGGGGGGAGCAGAAAAGGAGAGTTAGTGAGTGGAAAGAAGATTTAGTTACGGAGTTCAAACCCGGTTCAGGGTGTGAGAGGAAGGACTGTGTGGTCGTGGAAGTGTATGCAATACGTTTAGTAGGTAAAATTATCTTGCTTCATTACTTAATATTTAGTCTTAATAAAGTATGTAAATAAACATGGAATCCTCAAGTAAATATTTTACTCCAGGCTTCCATGAAATAAAGAACTGCACTGAGATAATGCATTGCATACACAAATCGTCATTAAATTTGTCACCATAGGTCCCCCAGAACTGCAATCGCCAGAACGAATATTCAAATTGCAAAGTATGCTAGTTTGAAGTAGGTTTTTAGCACCTAGTTTGAACCTTAAAATCAGCGTTCTCTACAAACTTAAGCAAGCCCCCAATACTGGTTTACCAAGACTCCCCAAAAAAGATGTTAAACTTGTGCAATTTGAATATAAGACAAAATTGTGATGTTGCTCAACTTACAGCTCTCCTGCAACAGAAAATCAAGCTTAAATTTCAAGCGTTTATACCACTTCGATCTACCACCACCATGCACTTCTACACAGAAGCTGTTTACACCATATACAAGTACTCGTCCAATTCCCTTACTTGAGTCCTCCGGCTTCTTGTTCTGGACCTCCTTTGGTCTAATCCAATGCTCCGTGTACGTTGCGGACGAGCTGCCCGCCTCACCCGAAGACTTCTCTCGATCAGAGCGACCCCGTTCAGAGTCTCGGCGACGATGATCCCGGTCTCGTCGATCCCGGTGGTCGTCGTCCCTTCGCTTCTCTCTGTCCCTATCACTGCTCTTCTTGCTTTTGTCCTCATCTTTGTCATGGTCCCTCTTTTTGTCCTTCTCCTTGTCGTGGTCCCTCTTTTTGTCCTTCTCCTTGTCCTTATCTTTTTCTTTGCTCTTTTCTTTATGCTTCTCCTTGTGCTTGTCCTTATGCTTCCTCTCCTTGCTCTTACTCCTGTCTTTGTCCTTGTGCTTCTTTTTCTTCTTTGCCTTGTCCTTGTCGTCCACCCACTCCCCGAGCAGAATGGCGTCCACCACAGCGTCGACCTCTTCAGCCATCTTCTTCCTTCGCTCCTCTTCTTTCCTCAGCATGGCGGCAATGACCTCGTCATCGTCTTCAACCTCACCCTCCTCCGCGTCGTTATCCGCTTTAGGAGCTGGAGTCTCTTTATCCGGTTTGGGAGCCTCTTTCTCTTCCTTGACCTCTCCCTCCTCCATGACTGTTTCCTCCTCTCCCTCTTCCTGCAGCTTCTTCTTCCTCTTCTCCTCCCTCCGTTTCTCTTCCCTCAGCAGCCTCCTCTGCTCCTTGGTCATCTCCGGAGTGATGGAAGAAGAATCCTGATCCAACTTGAGCTTCTTTGGTGCTGGACCGGCAGCGGCATCATCATCTTTGGATGACGAATCCGCATTTTCTTCCTTGCCTGTTGGTCCACCATCACCTTTGGAGGACGGATCAGCTTCCTTTTCTTTGCCTGGTGGACCACCATCTACTTTGGAAGTCACATCGCTATCAGCTTTATCTTCTTTGATTGGTGGCCTTTCCTCAACTTCTGCTTTCTCTGGAGTGGCACTGTTCACAGTAGATGTTGATGGCTCTTCTTTGACATCCTCAGGCTCTGGGTTAGTGGGAACGATGGCCTCTTCTTCAGGCTGTGAGCCCTTCTTGTTCTCGTCTATTACTTGTGGGCTACTCATGTCTGAAAGGATAAACAATCTCATTAATGCTTTGAGCTAAATACGAATACAAGTAAATTAAATACTCGCTGCCAATGAAACTTTATCTTGATTGTCAGGTATATTTTCCTCTAAAATTTCACTATCATCACAACCGAGTTCAATTATTCTTTCTGAATATCCCGGAGAGTTTCTCTAGGTTTCGATCATCGACATCTGGATGCAGCTCTTTCCGGTCCATGAGGGACAAGCACAGACGGAGCGAGGACCAGATCCCGTCAGACATGGCTGAGCGAGAAGTCTCGCCCTGGGGACCGCGACCAGCGGCCTGGAAGTTGAGCGCGGTGAGGAAATGGTCGGCAGCCTCATCGTATGCCTAAAATTTAACTTGCGTTAATTATGTCTAATATTCATTTGCGCCTTTAAACCTTACTTTGAGATTGATACAACTGATTCCAAGGTTGTATCTTGAGCGAATGAACCCTGGCGAGTACTGAAGCGCATTGTGGTACGCGCTCACGGCTTCCTCAGATCGGCTACCATTGGCTAAAAGAATCTTAATTTACAGGATTGTTGGATACAGAATGACTCAAGTTTTGTTACCGAGTGTTGCCCCGAGTCGATTCCACAAAAGCGCATCATCCGGCCTCGCCTGCAAAGCCGCCTTGAAGCAGTCCACGGCCTTGTCATACTCTCCGCTGAGGTTGAACAGAATCCCCAGCCCACACTGCACATCGGCGTCCATCTGAGACGACCTGAGCCGGGCCGCCGACAAGAACAAGGACGTCGTCTCCGCGTGCATCTCCTTCGACATGAACGACGACGCCGGAGACTCATTCTGACCCCCGACCCCGGACAGCTCCCTGTACTGCGGATGTTGGCTGATCCAGTCCTTGAGCGCGTGACACGCCTGAGCCTGGTACGACTCGTTGGTGTAAGACACGGCCAGGGCGATGAGAGCGGACGAGTCTTGTGGGTTCAGCTTGACTGCCTGTCGTAGTGCTGCGATGGCTGCTGGGTCCTGTTCATTCTTGGCCTGTGTTGTTCCGAGGAGACTCCACGCCTCGGCATTAGACTCATCCTGCTGCACAGCGGCCTCAAAGAGCAGCACGGCGCTAGGAATGTCACCCTGAGCCAACTTGGCTTTCCCTTCTGCTACGGGGTCAGGAGTGTCTTTCAGCGGGTTCTCCTCCCGAAACTGATACGGGTCAAAGTTGTTGGATTCTGAGAACTCTGACAGCCACGCGTTCTCATCCGATTCTGCGGCCATGGCGCGCCACTCGGTCTCGAGATTGTTCCAGAACTCCTGGTTGAAAGCCTCTTGCTGGCTGCTCTTGCGACTGGAGGCATTGATGGCGTCAAAGTCTGCGTCTGTCATGTCGGAGAACTCCTCCGCCCAGGTGTCGGACTTGGTCTTGTGGTCCGCACCTACATTCAAAATAGCATCATAATGGCATAAACATTATATACGCTCTACTAACACTCGCAATCCACCGTCGACTCGCTCTCTTCGCAAAAGTGGACAATGTCTGAGAACCTGACGAAGCCGTCTCCTCGCTGCTTCACCTCGCCAGTGTTGAGGTCAGACAGGAAGGAGAAGAACTCGGACTCTTTGAAAACGGACTCGTCTTTGGTCACATCTGCGAAGAGAGCAAGAAGAGGTCGAGGATGATGGAGTGCCTAAAGAATGCGGTTGCTTCAAACGTACCTAATATCTGTTCGGCAATCTTTGCCAGCTCATCCTTTTCCTGTTCCTTGGCCAGTACTGGCACTTCCTCGCTCAGGTATTCCTCCGCCCACTTGTTTTCCAGCATCATTGGAGCTGCAACCCCCATACCGTTGTGACCTAGAGGACCCTGCTGCACCACAGGACCCAAACTCGCCGCAAACTCAGCTCCCCAGTGGTCCTCCTTCTGTAGCTGGCTGAACTCCTGCTCCCATGGGTGAGCTTGCTGCATCCTTTGCTTTGGTCTCGCCCCTCCCCACCGCTGTTCTGCAGCTGCCACGCCCTGCACCTCCCTCAGCATGTGGTCCATTCTGAACGCCTTATTCCCTGGCTGATGATGTTGCTGCCTGAGGAACTCTTGCGCCATCGCGTCTTCCTCATGTTGTTGGTATCCATGCTGGTGTTGTTGCACTCTCGCCCTGTCCGTCTGCTGTGATCGCACGTGCGAGGTGAGTCTCATGAGCGGGTTCGCGCCGCCGCAGTCGCCGGAGACGAGGTCCTTGAGGCCGGACATGATGACGGACACGTCACGTCACTTTACAAGCTCTGTTAAAACTCTTTTTAAGAGTTTACGTGTTTAACTCTAACGTTACGCGAGTATTATTGTCAATGTTATAATACGATGACCGTACAGTAGTTGCATGCAATGATCTGCCTTGATCCTCGACTCTCTTCTCGCTCACTCACCTGTGCGCCTCTTGTCAGTCTGTCCCTCGTCTTTCAGGTTCTCTTATCTCCCCGTCTTCATCTCGTGCTTCGGGTCCACTTTCCAGCTCCAACTTCGATCGACTTGTTATTTATTTCAGCAATGTTTTGGAACAGGGGTTTCACAGGAATGAGTGCATTTGTTGTTGTTTAGTTCGGAACCCTTGTTTGTTTCTCCTCCGCCTGAGTGCCTGGAGTGCCTGAGCGATTGCTGAGTGTGGTCTGTGGTGCAGCCCGCTGGCGGCCGAGTCGTCGATTCCACTTTTCTCCACGTCAACTTAGAAGCCGGACAGAGGGATGACAGATAATAATACGGCTACCAAAACAACCCTTCAGTCCACTTTATCATTGTTAATTAATGAACACAGATACAGTTAATTTCCATATATATACGACATTTTATAGTTGCATTGGATCGTTTAAAAAAGAACCTAGTGCCAGGTCTTTCAATGTAGAAGTTAAAAAATATAATCATTTGTCTTTGGCGTTATGCAATATGCAAGTTCTTCTCGTCCCTACTTGCCGACACTCCAACACTCAGCAGCAGTATTTGCCTTTTAAGTGGATCTGCTCCTTGATCTTCATCCCCGACATCCCCTCCACCAGCAGCATGGCCGGCCCCTCCCGCACCTCCGCGCACGCGTCCTCGTCCTCTGCGGGCGGCTCCGCGACCCTCTCCGGCGTGGTGGACAAGTTCCTAGTGGAGTACTACCAGAACACGCCCAAGAAGCTCAAGATCATCGACGCCTACCTGGTGTACGTGCTGCTGACGGGCGTGATGCAGTTCGCCTACTGCTGCCTCGTCGGCACATTCCCATTCAACGCCTTCCTCTCTGGCTTCATCTCGTGCGTCGGATCTTTCGTGTTGGCCGTCTGCCTCAGACTGCAGGTAACGCCAAGAAAACTCGTAGTGTATTTCTCTTTCTAGCTATCGTAAATGGAGTATTCAGAGCGCTTGCTAAAGTGGAATATCCCGTTCCTAATAGATGTATTCTTTCTTCCAGGTCAACCCCCAGAACAAGAGCACCTTTGAGACCATCAGCCCCGAACGCGCCTTCGCCGACTTTATCTTTGCGCACATCATTCTACACCTCGTCGTCATGAACTTCCTCGGCTGAACACAGATCGGCGGGAGCAAGAGTGCATTTTTAAGTTTAATATGTGATCCGTCTCGACATACGAACGAGACGAGGAATGAGTGCGTGTGTAATGGAATCGTAATAATAAGAGTAATAACACTTTTATTCGGGCCTTCTCGGTCCAAGCATTTCTCGCATCCAATCTCGTGCTAGGAATCCAAGCTCCTCCTCGGCATATAACTGGCATTCTTCAGTTGGATTGCTAAAAAATATGCCAAAATTAAGAAGTGCCTCTCAAATGGTTTCATGTTTCATACCCGGCTCTCGGCCTAACGACCCGATTGTCTTCGTACTTGTGCTGCTCATTGAAGGTGTCGTCCGCTAGAGCACATTTCTGCACCAAATATGCGTCAATTTCCTCCAGTTGACGTACGTGAAGCTGCATCTGATCACGGCCAAAGGATTCAATCTGACCTTCCAGCCGTTGCGAAAAGTGATTGTAAAGGATTTCATCCGGCTGCTGATGCTTGGAGAGAATTTCCCGATGTTTGTCGGTCATTTTATACTGTAGGCAAAATTATTTTTACCCGAGGATAGTAAATCATAATGATTTCTTACTCTCTTCTTCCTAACTTTCATCTTAAAGCTATTAAACGCATACAGAGGCAGGCAGAGTTGCCGTGACAGCAACACCAGCGACTCTGGATACCGGTCCGCCATGACGACCACATGAAACTGTTTGTCCAACTTCTGCACGTGCTGCTCGACGTCCTCGGCGGTGAAGCGTCTTGATCGGAGGCCCAGGTCATGCATCTGCTTGTTCAGCACGGACTGCTGAGCGTGCTCGGAAAGGCTATTTTATAAAGGTCAACTGGGGGAGAATAATGCATCGTAGGCTGTATTTACCTGTTGGCTTTTGCTGGGCCTGCATCAAGGCTGGAAAAAGGTCATTTTAGAATAGGAGGACAAAATGTGACATTTACGTCATACCTCTCTACAAACTCTCCGAACAGTGGACATTTCTTCCCATCACTATCTGTGCACACACTGTATCCGTACCGACTCTCCGCCACCTCTGCAGGGTCTCTTAGCACCGTTACAAAGGTCGTGCCAGCCCCAAACAACTCCTTGAACGCCTTGTAGTTCCATTGGCTGGCATGCTCTCCGAAGAACTCGAACCCGTGCGTCCGCACCAGCTCTCGATGCCATGAGTAGACGGAGGAGGTCTCACTGAAGCCGCCGTCAGGCACGCGCATCTCGATGACGCTGTCACCGAGCAAGATCTTGAGGTAGCGTCGGCGTGCATCGCGGTACAGGATGTGCGCTAGAGTGCTATAATATACATTATATAAAGTTTGATGCCAATTCTAGTTGTACCTTGATCCAGTCTTGTGAGTTTTGAGATAGACAATCTTCCTTTTCGGTCTGCAGCCCTTTGGGTCAAATGGTTGAAGCTGCTTCAGTAGTTCAAGGCACCACAAGTGCTCGGTGTGGTTACATAATGCCATCATTTGCTGGGCGGTGATTATTTTAAGATCTTCTTTTTCAGGGATATTTTCTATTTTTACAGGCTTCCTTTTCATGGACACAGATTGCATATTTGCATTTCTATTCTTCAACACTTCTCCGTTGAGTACTTTTTCCTGTGTTTCAAGAGATCTTTGAGTCCTTAATATCAGGCAATAAAACACAATTAATATTGTCAATATGACAGTGCCTTTGACTGGTCGGGCAATATTTGGAACACGCAGCCTCATAATCTATTAACATTTAACAATAACAACCTAACAGATGCCCATTTTCAGCTAGTTAAGACCGGTAGTAACAAATCGGAAACTACATTGCATACAGATGTACGGATTCAGAGTGTATTAGTCTATGACACCTTTATATAAATTATTAACTATTTATTTTGTGCATTTTCAACCTTTCCAGCTCCCTCATCTTTGCAAGTCAATCTGTTCCATAGAATACATGTAGCTTACACTCTGTGGTATTTACCCTTAGACATCTACACATCATGCATAGCTTTCCAGTCCTGCATCTGAAGTTTCCTCTCCACGGACAAACTCAGCTCCTTCAACTGACGCGTAAACTGCGTGACATTCTCATCGGATCAAACGTGGAAACGCGCTTTGGAAGTTTTCTGCTGAAGAATTCGTGCAATTCATAGTCCGCACTCGGCTCCCTCGTACGAGAGATGTTCATTGTTACACAAAGAGATAAGTACAACAACTGCCACATGGGCGAATTTTCAGTGGACATCTGATCAGAGCCATCTAGTATCAGAAAGTAAACACCAGTCCATAGAAGGAAAGCTCTAGTTTGGCTCCCACTACTAGAGGGCACTTATTGGCTGTCCACTGAAAATATGACTCAGCCCCAGCTGTCATAGACATCTTTGTTGTTAAACTCAGTATCTTTCCTCGTACTAACGGTCAAATTTGGACTTGGCATCGCCAACCTTCTCTGTTTTTTTAAGAAATAAATATTGTGTATAGACTTTAGAATAAGTTAAATTGTGCCTAGTTCTTTTCTTTGGTATCTAATCTGAGCGGAATGCAGAAATCTTCACTGAGCAACACCATGGTGTGCTCTGCAACAGGCTGGCGGCCGTAGAACGGCATCGAAGCTTAGCTCCAATGACTAAATATGCGAAAGTGAATCCGCAGGTATATGTTATAGTTCTAGTTATGAGTATATTCGAATGAGCTGCTCCTCTTTGGCTGGATACAGGGTAACAGGACATGTAGAATTTGCTCTGAGGTGCTTAGCCACGCAAGAGTAGCAGAACACGAGACCGGAAGTTGGCAGCAGTGTAGGCGTCCGCCATGGCGCTCGGCACAGCGGGCACTGACCTTTCAACGCTCTAGCTTTGACATCTATTGATGGCGCTGGGGGAACAGGCAGGGATGTTATATCCATGCTGCTTCCATGAGCACCATTATCATCAGAATACCACCATTCAAGGAACTGAAGAAAGAAGGCGCCCATCTCAAGACTAAGAGTCAGTCCTTGTGCCACTGTTCTGGCAGAGTAGAGCATGGCTCTGCTGATGGGGTTGTGCTCAGCTGCTTGCAATGCCTCCGTCTGGCTGAGTTCCAGCTCCTTAGCCCTGTCCGGAGTGAGGTAGCTGAGCCTGGCCCTTGCCAACCGTGTCCACGGAGAGTGGAAGTCCGATTTACCCACAGAGTACATGATGTAGTGATAGAGCACGGTCGATTCGTACATCATGTGGATGAAGGGGTAGACTTTTAGCAAATACTGCCGTGAGCGGGCCAGAGCGCCATCTCCGCCATCTGCATGCTGCTCCCTCCAATGCTCAAATACTGCGTCCATTTTGTGCTTAATGTACGGCACGAGGACGCTGAAGAGAAGACCATCTTGAATGGACGTCTTATTTGTCCGTTCAAGGCCGTAGAATGCCTCTGAAAAGAGACCACTGTGCGAGGCTAGGTAGTGTCTCTGCAGGAAGGCATCAAAGAGGAGGAACAGCTCGTCGCTATATCGGTGTAGGAAGCTGAGATGCTCAGGGTGGCGTTCAGCAAGGAAACTAAAATCATGATGCCAATGATCACGTCGTCATATTAACTTAATTTCTTCTTACGTTGTTGCCTGTTTAAATGCCGGTCTAATCGTCGATACGAGTCCATCTGAGGCCAAGAGAAGGAAAATTGACGGTCTGGAGGCTGACGTCGAGGACGAGGATGAGTTTAGAAACGCGTTTGTGCTCGACATTGTTGTTTTCGTTTTTGAGGGGGTTGAAGACAGCTACGGGAAAAAGGATCTTGGAGCCGGTTTTGAGATGGAGAAGGAGAGATAAGGAGTTGAAAAAGAAGAGCGAAAATGACATTTAGAACATATTTAAGTCCATATAAAAGTATTTTAAACAAATTATGATCGAACAGGATGAAACACGTCTGCGTATACTAATGTAACACTATAGTTTCGCTTTACTTGACAACCAAAGTTATCCCTCCAAGCTTATGAATTATGATGTTTGAAATTAGAGAGGAGCATCGAGTAATATCTAAATATTTCAACACGGACACAAAATCTATATTTTGCAAATATTTTGCAATCATTCAAAAAAGTTGCGAATATCACTCCGGCTTAGAATAATTGAAAATTGGCTGATGAGTGTAGTATTTAAAGTTTTGGCACATGTTTGCCAACGTGATAAAACCGGTTTTCCATTGAACTGAGCAATAATAGTAAAGCATGCAGAAAAAGAGTAGAATTTACTGCCTATAAATGTCGAAAAAAGAAACATTCGGCAAGGATTTAAAATAGAAACATAAAAATGGGACGAAATGCAGTCGAAATACTTAAATTACTTGTATTTCATCGGAAGACTTCAATCGTATGATGTACTTACAATCTTATTCCCATTAGTACGCTAGATTTAACATGCATATATGATTAGAGATAACAGCCTCCAATTGATTACTTCGTAATTTGCATAATAGTATATTTTTGGACAAAATGTACCGCCAGACGAAGACGCTTCTAACCCCGGCCGAGCTGGAGAAGTCCTGCCAGGTGGCGTACGCAAGCCCACTGGGCGTCATAAAGACGCCCACAATCTGCGCCAAGACCAGTGACACCCTGGACGGAGCAGTCAGGTATCCATAGATGTCATAACAAGTAGATTTTTCGTCTTATACGTCATTGGCACAGAGACATGTTCTGGTCCCTGCCCACATGCGGCAAGCTCCTTCGTCCGCTTCCTCCAAGCACGCGACTTCTGCTCAAGTGCGAGAACATGCAAAAGATGGGATCGTTCAAGCTGCGTGGGATCGCCGTTCAGATGGACGCCGCCGCGACGCTTCTGGAGCGGGAGCAGGGTCGCCGGCTGGTCACCGTTTCCGCCGGCAACTACGGAAAGTCGTTCTCGTTCGCTGCGAGTAGCCTTGGCAAAGCGGGTACGGTGGTGCTGCCTGATACTGCCCCGGCCAACAGGACTGAGGTGATTGAAGGGTACGGGATCGATGTGGAGAGGAGACCAACAGAAGAGCTCATGGACGCGGTCAAGGAGGTGAACTTTAATGCACATGTCTTGTGTTAGCTTGACATAGTATTTTATTCCAGCATGAGGCCAAGGGTGCCATCTACTTCCACCCAAACGATGACCTCTCCCTGATTGGCGGCTACTCCAGCATCGCCCGGGAGCTCGTGGACCAGACAAGAGACTTCCCACCCGACATTGTCCTCGTCTGCTGCGGCGGTGGGGGACTCACAGCTGGCGTGGCGGCCGGACTTCGAGCATGGAGCGGCAACCCCAACATGCGCATATATGCCGTTGAACCGGAGCACGCCCGCGGTATGTACGCATCCGTGGAGGCCGGGCAAGCCCTCGACCTCGTTCCCTGGCCGCGTTACAGCGTTGCAGCTGGGCTGAGCCCGCCGTTTGCCGGGTATAACGCGCATCAGCATGTGCTTGAGCACTGTCAGGGTGTGATCCTGGTGAAGGATGAGGAGATCTTGGAGGGCGTGTCACTGTGTCATCGGCATGGGCTGGTCGTGGAACCGTCTGGGGCGGCGGCTCTAGTGGCTGTGCTATCAGGACGGGTACGCAGTACTATTTCAATCTTAAAACTACTGATCTTAATATCTTTTATTACAGTTGGAAGAGATTGAGGGAGGCCTCGAAGAAAAAACAGTGGCCGTGGTCATAACCGGAGGCAATGTGACGGTCGATGAAATGGGATTTCCTGACAGGAAGATATTTGCTGAGGAGAGCAAGAAAAACAAGGCAATGTTTGTGAAAACGGGGAAGTTTTGAATTACACTGACGCAATCTAAGCTGGCAGTGTCAACAGAAATATAGGCAAACACTCTGAGCAAAAGTTTCTTTTCATTAGTCTTCCGAATGCATCCGTGAAGAGGGTTTTCAACATCTCCTAATTTCCTTACAAAGGTAAGATCGACATCGTTAGCAGCAGCAGACCCAATCTCATTCGGAGTAAACTTAGAAAGGCCTAATCGGAAAACTTTTCCAAAGGAGCTTTCTCTCTTTCTTCTCTAGTTCTGGTCTGATCTGGCATCTTCAAAGGGGTTTATTAACAGCAGCAACTATTATCGAGATGTGTAAACTGGTGGGCTGAGCGCGCACCTGGGAGCATGGCGCGCGCTGGCTATTCTCAATCATTAAACGACGTTTGCTTTGCTTTTGCTGCTCTCTTCAGGAAGGTCTACAAAGTGGAGGAAAGTCTCTCCTTCTCCCTCTGGCCTTCAACTCAGCCAAGTCTGCCGATTAAGAGAGAAGAACTTCATTACTGGCCTAATTCCCCCTTCAACAATATGACACCGCTGTCGTTATGCATGATGTTGTTGTTCCATATTTTAATAATTCAAATGCCACTTCATTCAATTTTAAAGGTTGACACGTCAGAAAAGAAGGTCTTTGTTGTCGGAAGTGCATACGCATGGTAGAGTTGTACCACAGCCACAGTACGTGTCTTCTTCATGTACGTGTACACACATTGCACTGCGGGGTTGGCGCAACGGCAGATTAGCCTTGTGGAGTGAGTGAGAGTGTCAGAGAAAGGCCATGGAATATGGAAGATAAGTAAAGGTTGGCTCAGTTCTTTCTTTACCAATGCAGTCAATAAAGACACGTACGTGCGTGTGTGTGTGTGAGGGCTTGAGTGAAATGAAGGACGGGCCTTGCTTTAGGCAGCAGGAAAGAGAGCTAGAGCTCAGTTGGAAGCTCAAAATCTCTCCTTGACTATAGATCGAGTCAGCCTTCAAAGTTGAGTAGTGTAACGAGGAGACGAGGGTAGAAAGAGAAGAAGAAGAAGAAGGCCTGCTCAGCCGCCTGAGTGTTTGGTCTTGCTTTCTCCTGGGAGAAGGAAGGAGAAAAGAGAGAGTAAAAGCAACAGAAGGCCAGAAGCAGCCAAAGCAGCAGCAGCAACACCATAAATAAGAAACAACAGTGATGAAGAAGAAGTTGCCTTCTTTGCCAGTGCTGGAGGGGACAGTGTCAGAGTAGCTGGGGGTTCAGACGTGACTAACGATCTCTGACATGATTCTAGACTAAGTTTATAACGTTAAAAGCTGTTTCACTGCCAAGGCTAGACATAGATCAAAGTGGGGCAAGGAGACGTCGTTGGCTTTATCTCTTCTGTATCAGTGTCAAATGATTGCTGCAAAGAGTGAAGGTAAGATGAGTTTACTTTTCACATAAGTTGTTTACTTCGGTATTGGGGCCAAGGATAATTGTTTTTACCTTGGTCAATATTGTCTTTGGATTGAATTTCGCACTAATTACAATTGAGATGCTTGCTCATATCAAATGTTTACCTGCTTGTCAAGGATTGTGTTTCAATTATAGAGGTGTAGTAGCAGCAAGTAATTCTTTCGTATATTGCTGAAAGTACGTAGGAGGTGTTTAAAATTAGAATATAATATCAATTAATAAGCAAGTCTCATTGGAAGTGTTTAGTGACTTTGGTCTGGTCGAAATAGTAATTTATGTTCCAGTCCTTGACACACAAGTTTTTATCAACTTAACTTCATCCTCTTAACTATATTTAACTGAATCTATTTAACTGAATCTATTTAACTGAATCTATTTGACTTGCGAGGCACACGCCAGGGAATAAAAATACAAATATTGTATTTTATGCAGCATTCTTTGCACCCTTGTGGTCAGTATTTTCGTTGAGTTCATTACATTTCTTACTTGCCCAAAATACGTCCTTGCGGTCGATCTAAATATAAAAGTTGGGCAATCATAAGAGAAATTGATCATTTATACGTGTGGTCAGTAATATTGTTGTTTACTGCAGGTTGATGAGGACTTATAACATGCATATAAAATATATAAAGAAGTATCGGTTCAGGACTCTATTCCGCAGCATAATTCTGCATTTAAAAAATCTCCAACATGCAACCACATAATTACGGATTAAACTTCAAGATTTGAGTCCATTTTGTTCTCCTCAATCTTCTTATTTTTTGCAAATCTTGTCATGCATGCAATAGAAGCAAAACAAATGTAATAGGACTTTAATATTAAATGAAGCATTGCCATGAAAAACTCTCTGAAGAGTACAGTACAGTTTTATCTCATGAAACATTTCCGATTGAGAACCCAGTTTAAGAACGAGT
>LR140680.1:0-15468 GCA_900659605.1 Tisbe holothuriae | reverse complement strand
CACGGTGGCCAATATCCGGGTCATGGTGTGGTTGTGGAAGTGGTTAAGTAGTTTAGAGGGCGTGGCTAATAATTTGAGTTAAAGTCTTGTGTCCACGCTGCCTGACCAGTCGTTCCGTTTGGGGAGTTAAAATGGCGGAAGAGCTCGTGCTGAGTCGAGCTGAGAAAGGAGAGAAGAATTCTCGACTCAGTCACTCATGCAGCTGAGTGGGTGAGAAACGACGACTCAGACTGAGCCTCAGAAACTGAGATCGCCTGAGTGGTCGGAGGGGAGAAAAGAAGGGCTGAGAAGGATTCCCTGAGAGGAAAAGGAGCATGCACTGAGTAGTTTTAGCAGCAAAAAGTATAAAACAGAGAAAAATGGTGAGTTGCAGTTCACTGGAGTAAAAAGACCGCGAATTTATTTTGTTAAAATAACGGAAAGCAGGAAGGGAAAATACATTTGCATTTTGTATTTTTCTACTTACCTATTGTTCTCTCCTCTTAGTGATAGTGAAATTCCCGAGTTTAGCTAATTTTGTAGCATTTTTCCAACTGCTTTACGGCCTTTACCTTTTTTGCACCAATCACCAAAGCTTAAGTTGCAAGCTAAGCTGTTAACATAAACTCTCGATCTCGCTCGGACACTAAATCACAAACTAAATGAGCCGTTTTTGAGATGCCGAGCATAAAACATTTCAGACCGTTGCCTCGCTGAAAAGAACTAATCTAAAATAAATTGGAGATATATTTCGATCAAGGAGGATTCGTTAGAGCTCTGCAAGCACCCAAATCCTGTTATCTACTGTTATTCTATAAATTTATATTACAATATCCCTATATTATGAAGTAGTAAAATTGTATAAGCTCTACGGAGCTGTACCCAAACATTGCATTGGGAAGTATTTCATTGGAATAGTAATTCTCTTTTTCAGGGGAAAATATAATTTGTGGATCAATTTAAGTAAGTGTTAATGTTATTGTAATTTATTTCCTGAACATATTTAATCGTATTTCTTCTAAAAGTAAATATAATTTTCCCTTACTTGTCTGTACCCGACCCGATACCGTACAAGTAATGGGGATCCGCACATGTTTAGTATTCATTGCATTCATCACTTGCAGTCCTCAATCTATTTTCTCCCTCTTACGATTTTCACTTTCAAGTCCCCTGAGACCCCCTGAATTGTTTACTTTAATTTTATTGACCTTGTTGCATCTTGCATGATTTTTTGCTTAGAATTATTATACAAGAGCTCTTGTATCGTAGGTTCTTGTGCCGTATCAAAGACTATACGGACTTCGACCGTATGCACTCGTATATCAATATTATAAAACACTTTAAAAAAGTATAAAAATAATATGTCTGGGGGAAACAATTGCGTAGTATCGACTATCAAAGCTATGCAAAAGTTCATTTTGCTGTATTTCAGTGACTAAATCCTGCTTACATTGATCCCTTTAATTGCACCACGAGAAGTAACATAAATCATGTTCAGCTTAACCATTCTTCTTTACTTAGTTCCTCTTCATATACACTCTATTTTAGGCACAGGCCACTGTAGCATCCGATTAATTAATTCCTAATACGTAACCTAATCATACATGACTATGGAGTGAAATAGCTTTAACCTTAGCCTGGATGAATATAAACCCATTTACCCAAACTATCTAGATAGAGAAGGAAAACGTAGCATCAGCCTCTTTCCCCGAGATCTATTTCAGGCAAATTGAGCTGATAAAAACAGGAATATACATCGCAGACTGATTAACTTTTGCTCCATCTATTTGGCCTTCCTCTTCAAGGCTTAATTCGGGAGGGTCTTCCCATCTCACCACAGCAGCGCGGCTGTCCAAACAATAAGAAACAAAAGGTGCAAAATCAGTTCCATCCAATTCTATGAAGAGCTTGAAATGCGCATTTGCAAGAGTCGTTAACCTCTTATGCACGTTTATAGTTTTGTACAGAGCATAAGACACGTGTTAAAAGTCTTTGTTGGCTATTCTGAAGAGTTACAATTTTGGCTAGAGAACTCTTATCATTTGGACAGCTGAGCCGATATAAATTAAGACCCTTTTTTGCATGTATGCGCTCACAAAACAGAATTAACCTGTAGATCACGGGGAAGCTACCCGAAAAAAAGACTTCATTCAAGCACAAGCTTGTAGCGGAATGGTTAGCACAAGAAACTTCAATGCAAGGGGGGACCAGGGTTTGATTACCAGCCTCGGTGGATGGATTTTTCAAGTGCCCCCAAAAAGCTGCCACAGTCCCTCATGGACTTGCCATTGTGGCGTGCTAGTGCAATGAATCTGAAAAGGTAGTGCCCTAAAATACACAAAGAGAGATGCGTAGCAAATATTTTTAAAAGACTTCATTCAGGCTGATTGGGAAATTAAATCTGCTGCTGCGTATAAAAGGCCTGATCATGGGTTGAAAGTGAACCACTCCGGATCGGAAAGGTATGCAGATCACACAAGATATATAAAAGGCCATCTGTGCATGTTTTAACATCTTTGCAGACATGGTGAAACACCTTTACCTCTTAGGGATATGCTGCTGCGTGCTCGGACTAGCGCAGGGAGCTTCGGAACAGCAGCAATTGGTAAGAAGACCTTATGCAACTGTGTCTCACTGCACTGTACAGCTTATACCTAGGTATTGACCATCAAAGAATGCATATTGTCTATGTAATTGTCGTCCTATTGAGAAGTCTTTTCAACGCAGTTTTGTGCTGTATGACATACTTTTAGCTTTTGTAAGACACCCAAGTACATGCTCGTGGCCATTTATGCCATTTCGATGCAGAGGTCTTGTTGTGGCCCGTATGATACACGAACATACAGATGGGATAAAAATAAGTTACTGCATCACCGTGAATGCAATAACAGCCTCGATCTCTTTGACCAGAGCAAATATCTTCCTCCCTTTGGAGTGTCGCAAAAACTTTGCTTCGAAAGTCGTTTTGCACTGTGAATTGGGACGGAAGTTTAGACCTTTATTTAGAGCCTATTTGAGGCACTTATGCACTCTCAGTATGAAGGGGAGCGATAAGTAAGCATTATATGCCACATTTTAAATTGGAATTGAGGAATTTACAGAAATACCTCTTGGCAAAAACGTTCAAAACGACTATTTCGTATAATACATTTTTATGAATTTACCAAGACAGAACCTTAAATTTCTTGTAACGCTGTAATCCCAAGAACAAACACACTGTTGATCTATATACTTCATGACTCCACCCAAACTGCAATGAAAACTCCTTCAAAAGGCACCAAAAAAACTTTTTCTTCAGGCCGGTAGCATCAGCGACCAGTTCAAACGCGATGGCAACCCAAACCCAAACGACCTGTTCTGGGCGAACCGCGGTAAGAAGTCCTCCGAAGCCCCTCAACAACCCAACAACCTGCTCTTCTGGCCGAAACCGCACAGCTTTGTCGGCCCCGTAGTGATCAAATCCCGGCTGAGGCGGAACTTTGGCATGCGGCCCAACTCATTCATGAACATGTACATGGACGAGGATGAGGACACGGCGGTGGATAGCATGCCCAAGAGGAATAACATGCAGCCGAGGCAGATGAGGAATATGATGAAGAGTTTGAGGCCGAATAACTTTTTGTTTCCATCAATGAGTCAGGTAAGAAAATGACTACATTAAACAAATCTCATACTCAGAGGGGCCATGGTAGTCATATTCGCAAGTCGCTTGACTCCAACCCAGAAGATTGTGGGTTCAAATCCCCCTGCGGCATGACGATGAAAAATTTCGAATTTGGCGTACTGGTGAATGAACTGAAAGGTAGTGCCCAAAAATATATATTAAGGGATCACTAGTAAAAAAACTCATTTCATATGCAAAAGGGATGTAAATTCAGTGATTGTAACCAAGTACTTTGTTGTCCACAGCCTGGCAAGAGGAACAGCAACAACAACCTCTGGAACATTGCCCGCCCCAACAGCCACCTCTTCCCTCAGCTGTCCGTCAGCAGCCGCGCCGCCGGCAAGCGCGCCTCCCACCACCAAATCCGCCCCAACAGCTTCGTCTTCGCCATCCCCAAGCGGGACGACTTCTTCGCAGGACGGGGAAAGCGCGGCGACGAGGACGACGACGAGGACGCCATCATGGACAAGCGCGGGGACATGGCTGACGCATCATTCTTCGCGGGGCGGGGTAAGAAGGCCGACATGGCGGAGGCGAACTTCTTCGCCGGCCGGGGTAAGAAGGCCGATGAAGACGTCGCCTCATTCTTCGCGGGACGGGGTAAAAAGGCCGACGATGATGTCGCCTCGTTCTTCGCGGGGCGGGGTAAAAAGTCCGACGATGATGTCGCCTCGTTCTTCGCGGGGCGGGGTAAGCGCGGTGAAGAGGTCGACGATGATATGACGTTTTTTGCTGGTCGCGGGAAGCGTGAGGCGAAGAAGGAGAGTAGTAGTGAGGAGGATAAGGCCATTTTCTGGGCGGTCAGAGGGTAATTGATGCAATTATTATGTAACTGTTTGATATAAAATGTACTGCTCATGCTGGAATATGATGGAAGTTTGCCCTGAATTGTCAGAAGTTAAGTTAATGATGTGTTTTTGGTATGGGGAACAGTATCACAAATGGATTTATTTGCATATTTAATGTATATGAAGAATAATCACTTATTATTTTTGTCATGTAAATTTTATGAAAGTCCTTAAAGTGCTCATACATCATGAGGCTTTCTCTTTGGTTTAATTTATGTTATATTATCAACAAAGGGGGTATTATAATGATGATGTATATTAAACCTATATATAATTAATTGTGAAGAGATGCATTTATATGTTACTAAAATGTTAATGATGAAATTACGGCTCTCCAAATATTATGTACAGTTCGCTCAGAGTATTCTTGATATATGATAACGTGTACTATTTATTAAACTATTTATTAAGCTACTGCTCGATGCTATTTATTAAAATGTATGTAAACAAATAATGATTATAAGCAATAACAGGGATGTATTTAAGTTTGTGTTGTTGGCACCTAAAACTATAATTGGACTTTTGACTGCTGTTATCAACTAACCACCAATAAATATACATTGCAGTTTAAATTTGCCCAGATAATATGAAATATAAAGCATAAATAACATGCCATAAACCATATATAAAGCCTTTGTGTATTCGCTGCCGAGTAATCCAGATTAACAGGATTTTCCTTTTAATTTCTCAGAGTGGTCTTGCCCGTTTTTTCGTTGTCCTTGTACGTCGTATATAACACCTAAAATAGACCCTTCTGCCATTCATTGTCCATTTTTTTCTGCCTCTCTGTTCTTAGCCGTAATATACCGTCGTCGTTGTCGTGCTCATGCACTACGGGGAAATTACTTTTAAGAGTAATCTCGAGAAGTGTACAAAAAGTGTAAGTTTTAGGGGGGACGTGGTAGCCGTGATCGCAAGTTGCTTGTCCCTGTGGCCCAAGAGGTTGCAGGTTCGATTCCCCTCTAGCAGCATGATGATGAAAAATTGTGATTACTGCATGCTATTGCAATGAAACTGAAAGGTAGTGCCTTAAAATATATCAAGAGGGATGAGAAGCAAATATTTTTTAAAGTGTAAGATTGCAACTGCTGTAAATTACTTTCAATACACAATAATTGATATAAAGCTGTAAAAAGTAATGTTGTAATACCTGTTCGTCCCCAATATTTATGTTGTAAGCCATTGACAGGCGTTCGCTGCAAAATCTGGACCGTTCTAAAAACACGAAAGATGATCCAACATCTGAAAGTGCCATCGCCATTCAAAGAGAGAGAGAGAGAGAGAGAGAGAGAGTACAAAGAATGCATTAAACATTCCCTCAAAATGCCTTCGTCACTTATATAATACAAAAACACGAGGCCGTTCTTTTGTTGTATCCATTTCTTTTCCATGACGTCATAGAAAGTCAGATTTTAGTGCGGAAGCTGAAATAATGAATACGGCGAGGAAGCCGCTAAAGCGGTCGATTTGCTTGCAACCATCGTGTGTGTTGTGACAGCTCATGCAAAAATATCATGCAAAAAGGCTGCTCAGGCTGAAGCTCAGCTGTCCAAATGATAAGAGCTCTCTGGCCAAAAGTGTAACTCTTCAGAAGAGACTACAAAATCTTTTATGATGTGTATTGATACTATACAAGGTACATACAAGGTTAAAACTCTCTCAAATGCATATTTCAACCTTGTTATAGAATTAGACCAAACAGATTTGGCACCTTTTGCTTCTCATCATTTGGACAGCCGAGATCGTATTATGTAAATGGACCCATTTCCTCCAGTTCTCAAAAGAAGCCGGATACAGGGTGATATGTACAAGACTCATTTGTCTGAGCATAAAGTGATATGTTAAGATGAATCAGCCTTAGATTGGTCATGTTACTCCTGTCATACCAGGAGTCTGAAAGTGTACCAGGGAGGGCAGTTACACTATTTGATAAGATTTTATAAATAAATATGGAGGAAAGAAGAAAACCTAACATTTTACTTAGCTATTTATGTGAGTTAAAATTGTGTTTAATTCAATCAGAGATATTGTCTCATGACATATCAATCACCCTGTATGTATATCATATAGAAACGTTTCCCCCCAGCCCAAGATCAAACTCTGACGTAGTCGAAAATAGAACAGCAGCGAAGATCTTGACTGCATCCCATTTTGGGGCCTTCCCTACTTTCTGACAGCGTAAAAGTTATACCAAAAAAACGGCCCGCTTATAGCAGAGATATGAACAGCAGACAGAGCAAGCGCAAGAGATAGCTTCACTCCTTTCACCACCACCAGCCTTTTGGCCTTGTGAGTGAGTGCGCTGCTGCGGTTCACTGCCATGAATAAGATCTGACGAGCGTACGTACGTCAACGGCCTTCGCGGGCCCATTTTCAACGGCAAACGACGGCCCGGGATACCGCATGAAGGGCCTGTAACAGACGTATATAAAAGCATCGAGTTTCGGTTGTCTTTTGGGAAGTTTAACGGCGCCAGAGGACTAGACACCACATCAAAACCTGGTTTTATCCCCCAATCCCGGTGACACAAAAAGCACTTTCATGGGTGAGTTAGTTTTCTTTTTTCGTTAAAGTCTCTCTCTATGTGTGTTGTTGGCAGAGATCAAGAGGCTGGAAAAGGGTTTTATACGGTTGATTACGTTTTGGGGATACGTCGATATGTCGGTTGAAGAGGTTTTTGGTGCATTCTTGCTTTATAGCCCGATTTAAGCTGCTTTTTATCTGCGTCAGAGATAATAACACGTTTAAAAATGCTTAAAATTCCGCATTGACAGCTTACTTTAAGTCTATTATTGGCATATGCCTTAATATGTCCCAAATTTGTAATTGGCCTTATATTGAATAAATATTAGGCTTGAATAATTTACTCGCTAATTCCTTCTTCCAACCGAAAAGTCAATTATTTGCAAATATGAGAACCCTCCATTAAGAGAGCGAGCGACACATTTAATACACTTTTTTGCGTTTGGACCCAAATGCTAACAAGTCTATTAACGTTATATTTGTCCCAAACATTTTTTGTACCTCATCCTAACGGCGAAATCTGAGCTTAAAAACGACATTAAAAGCAGACACTCTTTTCATTATTACGCTAAGAACAACATTGTTGATTGTAGCAACGCCCTTTTTTCATCAGGGTTGCCACTTTGACAAAAAGCTACTTCATAATAAAGTTCTCCATTGATGAGCTATAAACTTTTAGTAAGGCCGGAAATAGGACGATGGACTTTTTGTCACGAAAAAAACATTACTTTTCTTTCACAGTTGATTATTTATCGACTTGCTATCTGGATCGTTTGCCTTTATATAATGTTTAATTAAGACAAGATGGACTTTAGATTTTACTCATTTTCTGACCCATCTAATACACATATTTCCATCCGCATACCCAAGAGTAGCTTCACTTTTTTGGGTTGAAGGTGCATAATATTGGATTATAGAGAGTGGGGAGAGAGTATACTCGATATTCCGCTCATCTACATTTCAATTTGATCATCATGTATCTGTATTCATATTCGAGTACATTCCACCATGAGATACGAGTGAATGAACCATGTGTAGTAGCTTTCTTGAATAATATGACAAGAAGCGCCGCTTTCAATAAGAAAAAGTTGGACGTTGCGTGTCTTTAGAAAGAGCCGGAGGGGTTCAATGGTAGATTCGGCTGTCCAAATGATAAGAGTTATCTAGCCAATTGTAACTCTGGAAGAACAAAAGAATAGTTTTAAGTGCGTTTATTGTTTGTTCTGATACTATACAAGGTACGTAAGAGATTAAAACTTAGAACAAACTAATATCTAATTGGGCACCTAGCTTTTGCTTCTTATCATTTGGAAAGCCGGATTCTTCTGTGCACTTGCTCTTTTGACGGGGTATTAATAGACTTTTAAATACTTTTAAAGGCTTTATAAGGAAAATATCTTGGAAATATGGATGTTGAGTGGAAAGCAAACCTACTGCAGAATGGGAAAACCATTTTGTCCGATTCCCTTGGGCCAGTATTTTCGAAAGTATCCTTTACATGAAGAAATGATCTCATTGCAGTGTTTTTGCTATCTCTTCTTCTAGTCTTGGAGTATGGAAAATAGATAAAACTGTCTTGCAAAGAAAGAATGGAATAGCAGTCGCAGTGTGTTCTTACAATAACATGTCAGACTGAAGAGAGCCTCATTAGAAACTCAAAGAGAAAATGTGTTTCAATAGCAGAAGTGTTCATTCGTGATTCTCTCTCTTGGTACAACAAACAAAAGGCATTGAAAAGAAGTGAAAAGAAAGGCCATGTTCTCATTTACATTCATAACGCACAATTGCGTTCCGAAAATAACAAAATAACCAAAATGTGGTAGATTTTTTAACAGTGGTTCCTGCGGCTGGCCACAAAATGTGTTATAGCTGCATATAATGTGCATGTCCGGCGCATAACTTTTGATTGATATTTTATGTCATCGTTGAATTTGTGGAAATGAATTCGTCATTGAAAGTATTCCACAGAGGTTTGGCTTTCATGAATAAAACAAGGAAGTTCTTTCGTCATAAAATCTTGTTTTTTTGCCCGCGACTAGCGGGTGTCTCATCAATATGTTATGCGCTAATTGTGGCAAAGTTCAGTGGGTTTCTTGTAGAGTTGTGCGGGTAAACGGATCCGAATACACAAAAGTGGTTTTAACTGTTAATATAACCAGATATATTCATTATAGTACAGTTAAGTATGACCTACAATTCTTAATATTTTTTATGGCCGGTATATGTTTTCGGTGGATTCGCTATAACTCCAGAGTATCCGTTTGTTTTGTATTCGTATCATTTCAAGCATGAATGGGGCTTTCCCATTTTTGTGCTAATCCAGTATTTTTTCTTGATAAAATTATCCAATTTGGGCAAAGGTGTCCTTTTATATCAAAAGTTTAGTTGCTAACTGGTAACCCTGACTGTACCATACAAGGAGTACTCTTTTCTCCTCTGAAATATTAATTTACAGCAATCGTAGATTCGAGAATACGGTCGGCTGATCTGCGATAAATATGGAGTACGGCTTTCCCAAAGCTGGAAACTGTTCTACAATTATCATTAGGTTAGTAATAACCAGTATAAAATTCGCCTGTCCAAATGATAAGAAGCAAAAGGTGCCAAATCTATTTGTTCTAATCTAAGGCTATTTATTCTAATCCTATATATAAAGAGGTTAAACTGACCATTAGTAATCACATGTATAGTATCAGAACAGAGCATTAAACCTACTTTAAGAGTCAACGTGGCCTCTTCTGAAGAGTTACAATATATATTGGCTAGAGAACTCATATCATTTGGACAGTTGAATTGAGATGGGATTAACACTGCAAACATGTGTATAGTACATATTATTGTAACTAAACTTTTGGCTTACAAATGGCATTAGCCTTGAACTCTGGTTCAATGTTTGCCATTAAATGCACCATACTAAACAAGATTTACAGCCATTTAATATACTCTTATATCTTGCAATTATCATGTACCTAATGAGAGGCCGTATAATATATTTTATTACATTCTCTTTTATTATATTCCTCTGGGCAACCCTTTACAGTGCTTTTGACAACCGTAAACAAGTTAATATTTACTGAAGGGACCATTTTTAGTCGTATATTGAAATAATTCTTCTCTCCCATGGGTCTTGTTTTTTTTGCAAATTGACTTGTGTTATTGACAGCTTGGGTTACTTAAAATAGCTCAAATATGCCGGAGACAAGGACGTTTTTCGTATTATTTTTACTTATAATTCATTCATAGAGGCTAAATATACAATTTTAGGGTCAAGTTAAGACTCTTTTAATGTGCTCTTTGTATGTTTATTAGCCCATATCCTTGACGTTTTACTCCAGTTGAAAGCCTTTTATGTATAAAATATAAATGTCTAGGGACAAAACTACGCTTTCTGTGGATCTTTTATTGGGGGTAGCGTGGCTAAAGAAGGAGAAAAACAGCAAGGCTTTTACGAGTAGAATTAAGGAGAAGGAAAAGACCTCAATTTCTACATGAAACGGTGTACAAAACTGCCATTTCAAGAGAATATAAACGTAGAAATGCACATCGTGACAAATGTAAATGCAAGCTCGGCTGTCCAAATTATAAGAGTTCTCTAGCCAAAATTTTAACTCTTAAGAAGGACCAACAATGACTTTTAACTCGTATGTTTATGCTCTGTACTGAATGTAAAAATGTACATAAGAGGTTAAGAACTCTTTCGAATGCTTATTTCAAGCTCTTTGTAGAATTAGCACAAACATATTTGGCACCTTTTAATTCTTATCATTTGGACAGCCGAGCTGAGATTGACCGAGCATGAGAACTGCAACGTTTAAGATTCCTCGAATTCATTCCACAATTCTCGCACATTTTCGCCCTCAGTTGTTAAGTAAATGAAACATTGTGTGTAAATTAGACAAAAAGACTTCTTCTTCACCATGGGTACAAAGCACACAAGATTAAACCATGAGAGGAGCGCAAACAACAGCGGCGTTGTCACTAAATCCCTGTTATAAATGAGACCATAAATGAGCAAAAGGGTAAATTATACATTTCTGGCCCTATTACTGCCTTTTTCTTTAATATTTGCTATACATCCCTCTTTAAATATTTTAGGGGACTACCTATTCAGATTCATTGCATAGCATGACATAATCAC
The DNA here is from genome assembly GCA_900659605.1 of Tisbe holothuriae. Taxonomy (NCBI): domain Eukaryota; kingdom Metazoa; phylum Arthropoda; class Copepoda; order Harpacticoida; family Tisbidae; genus Tisbe; species Tisbe holothuriae. The sequence goes on along the minus strand of LR140680.1, from coordinate 4,316 downwards.
AAATTTTACCATAATGCCACTGGGGTTAATCAAACCTGTGACCTTGTGGGCTGCAGGGACAAGCGACTTGCGATCACGGCTACCACGTCCCCCATGTTCCACATAAATTGTATTGTGTATTAGGTTTTTTTTTTAAATGTAAATGCTGTCTGAGACTTGCTCATGTATGACCCCCACACAGAAAACACTCGTCCAAATTTCAATCCGGCTTTCTGTAGTGTTTGCCGTCGACGCGACGACGAGAAGAAAAGTTAAATGAATTAACCAAGAGCGTCGTCCCCTGGGAGATGTTACGACAGAATGATACAAAAGGCCTTGACAAGAAAGACTGTTTTGTTTGGGCGAGCTCCGGTCGTAAAAATGGCAGAAAGGATTTTTCGCCATGTAACAATTTGTTTAATTATGGAGTGAGGCTACAAATCAACTTTTAATAGCTTAAGACAAGGAAAATTTGAGTGTATATAACAAACACTGGCACTGGTTAATCTAATAATGACAATGCAACATAATATAGCTGTGCATTTATTACTTCCAAGCTGAGTTCAACTTACTTTAATGTCTCAATTAGCAGCATGCAACATTTAGATTTTAAGTTAGAAAGGCTAAGAAATATATTTAATATATAAAAAATGCTCATAAAGTTGCCTAAAAGGGCTCTAAACCATTTATTCCAGCTGTACGAGTCCCGGCTTGTCAGAAAGCAAAAAAGTCCCAGCTTTGTGTCCCTCCTCCTACAAAATTGGCCAATTACACCATGTGTGTATACAAGACACTCTTTCTCTCGGCTGTCCAAATGATAAGAGTTCTCTAGCCAAAATTGTAACTCTTAAGAAGAGCCAACAATGACTTTTAACATAAGTTTATGCTCTGTACTGATACTATAAACAGACGTAAGAGGTAAGGACTCTCTTGAATGCTTCTTTCAAGCTCTTAGTAGAATTAGAACAAACTGATTAGACACCTGTGGCTTCTTATCATTTCGACAGCCGACCTAACTAAATGGCCTGCAACATGAAAATCTGCAAAATTGTTATTTTTTCTGCCATTGGTAGCTCAGTAAAATTTAATGGAATTACAACTGAGCAACAGCCAACTAAAAATCCAACAAGTAAAACATCCTGCATATTCCACATACTAGATTATGTTTTGCTACCCACGCCAAGCCTCCATATCAAAGTGCTGAGCTACAATGGCGCACCCCAAAAGGAGTTGCCTGAGCTTCCAAAAAGCTTTGAAAAGACCCAATTTGTTATTGACGACGACTTCTATCACTGTGGCATGCTCTACCGTGATGGGATCCTCATGTGCAACGTTCATCAGAGAAAATGTTACCACCTTCAGTTAGGTAAGCATTACTAGTTTTACCATGGAACACAAAGCTCTACGATCACGGTTACTACGTCTCCCCATTTGCTATATTAAAAGTAATTTCATTTAGGAGAAGCTCAAGAATGGCGAGAAATGCCCGCAATGCTCATCAACAGCAGATTATCACGTGCAGGGTGTACCATTATTGGTGACACTTTATGGGTTTCTGGAGGGGTGACTTTGGATGTTAATCAGCAAGGAGTTGTCATAGGAACAAGGAATATGAATGAAACAGAATGGTACAATACAGGTATTCGGCCTAGTACAGACATGTTAGAATATATGGAACTAACAGAACAAAACTCAAATTAAAAAAATGTATCTAATAACTGGGGTCCGTGATGGCCACACTTGCTAGTCACTCAACTCTGGCAAGATAAGTCCGGGGTTCAAATCACCCCCCGCAGCAAAGAGCAAAGTGTATATTTGGGAAGCCATTGAACTACGAAAATGTCATTGATCAAAGCAAAAATAGGTCCTTGTTACAAGGACAATAATTATTCAGAGAAGACCTTCTATCCCGCCGAGAAAGAATTTTCATAAGACCGCATTTCTGTACTGGGGCGGACATACGCCCAAGTACTGCATGCGGTCTTAACATGTAATTAGAAGTAACAGTAAGAGACACTCGACAGGTGACCTAAAATCAATGTCTTCTTGGCGAGCGTCCGTTTTTTACTTTAGAGCGCCCGGCTCCTGCCTTACATCAAGGTCTGCGAGTGTCCTTTTTTTTACTTTCGAGGGCACGTTCTTTTACTGTGCGGAACCCCCATGCGTTTTATTTCTGCTTGAAACCTCGCTACATAAACGGGTGAGGTATATCTTACTGTTATTTCTAGTTACATGGGTCTTAAGCTTACTGGGCTGCGGTTTTAAGGCATTTTCCTGCACAAAAACTGCAAATCCACTAAATGAAAGTTTGCTTTTCCATTCTGTGGCTGTAGTACAGCCAAAATACTGCACAAGTACGGAAATGCTGTATTACAGCATTTTTTCAAATCCTTTCTTGGCGGGATGTAAAATATGACACGGCATCGCGCTGCTGAACAACCCTATAGTTAGATTCTCAGAGCCACTGTGTTTCAAAATACTTAATAACTTAACAGGCACAGAGCAGTGGCAATCAGGCCCTCTTCTGGTTCCACAAAGAAGCTGCCATGGCACAGTTGCTCTTGACGATGACAGGGTTCTTGTGGCTGGAGGGCAGTCTGGGTATGAGACTCTTACTATAGTGCAGGTTTACAATATGAAGTCGGGTTCCATGCAGAGGATGGCTGACCTTATTGAACCGAGGTAATTATAGTTTATAGTGGAAAGTGGAAAGATAAGTTAGAGACGTGCCTAATATATCCCAGTTATCAAATCCTAAAGCCCGCCCTGGACAGTTTCCAGAAGCTTAACAGGTCTGCGTCAGGGGCAAAAGGTTCAAAAGTGTGCCAGTACCCAATACTGTTTGCTACATATACATTTATGTCATTGACCAATCTAGGACATGATATTAGATAAGTTATTCTACAGTATGTGTAATACAAACTATACAAGCTTTACACTCAGCTATACAATGATCTACCAACCCAGCGAACCAAAACGCCAAAACGCCTGAATTATTTTATACCTGCTTAGAAAGAAATCCTTCTGCCGTGTAGCCCGTGTTGCTACTAAAATTATGGCGAGGGTGAATGAACTAGTCTTTCTAAGCAGGTAGTCAGGCAGTTTGGTTCGTTGGGAAGCCGCGAATCCAAGGTAGACCCGCATCAGTGAAAAAAGCCAAAGCCGCACCTCTCTTAACTAACTAAACTAACCTAAATATCTGTCACATTCCTTAGAGTCTGTCTTTCCCTCACTAAAGTTGAATATGAGACGATTGGGACAGTGGTGATTGCTGCAGGAGGAGCTCATGTGCACTGGGTAATGGGAAACGCAATCTCTTTGTTTTGCCCCACCTTAGCCGGTAGATGGCGCTGCAGGTCATAAGATCCAGTAAATTGCTTTCATTACTAGGATCTCACGACCTACAGCGCCATCTTGCGGTAAAGGTGGTGCAAAACAAAGAGATTACAGTTCTCATTTCAGTCCAGTCATGTAAAATATAAAAAAAGTATCTGCTAGATTAGTTGGAGATGTGGAAGGGCTAGGATCCGACCCATTAATAAGGTCTTGAATGAGCGATAGCTCGTGGCGGGCAGAATGGTTAGCATGTTTTTTTTATATCGATCTTATCATGTACAACACACAAGTATTAATACAATTTTAAGACTGGACCTAGGCGTAGCCTATGGGTTCGATATCTTCACATGATTCGTTACTCTCACTTATACATTATTTATGACCTTCTTCTCTAACTTGTTCCACATATATTGATTATGTGCCTGAATAGTTTCTGGCTCTCCTTGGATACTCTGTATCGTCAATTAGGAGGTCCTGAATGGGCGCACTTTGCAGGAAGGATATTAGTTCAGGAACTTGCCAGTCTCGCGGCATGCCCTCGAATGTCTTGAATGATTGCACCCACCATGGGGTTAGCCTTGGACAGTGGAAAGTTAGATGTTCCGGTGTCTCTGTGTCACTGAGGCATAGCCTGCATGTGTCTGAATGCCCTGGGTTTTTCTTGTGTCGATGGCGAGAGAGATTGCAGAAGCCCGTGATCCATTGTAAACATGTGCTCAGTAGGATTCTTCCCTTTTGAAGGAGTTCAGTGGACTTGCGCCGGTTTGGGGTAGGGAACCACAGTCTTGTTCTGCCGTATTTAGTTCCTGCAGTCGCATTCCATTCCTGTTTCCAGCTTTCGTGTGCATATTCGTGGTACCTGTTTTTGAGGTGGCGCTTTCCGACCCCTACCGGGACTGGTTGGCCTGTTGTAGTGGCTTGCTTGGCTAGTTCGTCCGCTCTTTCATTGTGCTTCAGGCCAATATGCGCCTTGATCCAAAAGATTGAGAGTTATGAGATTT
>LR140679.1:0-15502 GCA_900659605.1 Tisbe holothuriae | reverse complement strand
GACGACCAGGACCAGCAGATTGACTTCGTTTTCTGGAGAAATAGGTTGGATTTAACAGGCGAAGGCAAGTTGCATAATATAAATGTCAATCTAGGGTTAAATCAAGGCCTATAATACTAAGGTTACCCCGTGTAAGAAACTTTTTGAATTTTCCCGTTTTCTCGCCTTCGCTTATGAGGCTGAGTTTTCTGCAAGCTAGCAGCACAATGTGCCTCAGTTTTCGCTTATAATTTGCTCCCAGGCAGCCCGCCTAAAGCTTCACACGGGGGAGGTTTGCATCAAACTGACCTTCCTAACGGTTTTGCATTGCTAAAATATTTACACATCTTTTCATTTGTACGTACAAATATATATATTTGTTCATTATAATGTACCAATGTTAATGAAGTTGAGTGCATTATCATCTATTTTAAAAGCATAACATATGCATGATGTTAACCAGATTCTCCTTTTGTGCAATCATTTCTTATTCCAATATATTTTCTCACCAAATATTCTTAACTGTGTTGTGGCTTTTTCAAAGAGAATAAAACATGACTAATGATCTTGACCAGATACAAATTATTCTGGGAATTTCTTAATCAAATCAGGATTTTAGGAGAGACAAACAGACTGATGATATATGAAGGGTTTAACTTTTTAAGGCTTAACGAGAAATGTAATGGTATTTATTATTGTCTTTGTCCTAATTTAACTCTAAATAAATTTGATGGTATTCTGTAGTACTATTGTATCAATAACATTTATAGCTCTTTTCCTGTATGACTTTAAAGCCAAATTAAAGTACGTATTTAATTTTTCTAATTACAAATTTATAATTATTATTTTTACTAAAGACACATGAAAGTGTTTGATTAACACTGTTATATAAAACATGATTTTATAGGCCGCTCCCAGACAGGCATTTTTGCCGGAAATATTTCCAGAATTAATTCCTTATTTCCGGCAATATTTCCAGTAATATTTCCTCCGTTGAAATATTTCTAGAAATATTTCCTTTGCACTCTTCCTTTTTGAAGTTGTGTCAGCTGAGAGAAAAGAACAAAACTTATACAAAAGACACTTACGACAGAGAAGGGTTTTAGTGAAGCGAAACCTCCAGAAAAAGAACTGACCTAGCCGATTTCATGAACCTTACGCACAATCACATTATATATTACTTTAATGGTGGCCTCACGCCCTCAACTGCACATTGCTAGACTAATAACAGCTCCTTTTCCTCTAACTCTCGTAGTATGGCACTCAAACCCTTCTCCCTCTATATTTTCTCGTCTTACACAAAAGAAACTCAAAAGAATCCTTTCCTTGCACTCAGCGTTGCAACAAAACAATAAGGGATGAAATAAAGTTTTGTAGTTAGCTAATAAAAGAATCCCGTGTCAGAAATGTCATATACACTAGTATAATTTTACTTTTAGGTTTTCTATTACATGTACGATTACAATTGTTACTGTTACTATGCCAAAATGATAGTAAAAATACTTTCTATGCTCTAGCTCCCTTGAGTTCCACAACACTAGCTGCATATGTTTGGCAACCCTGTGAGACTGAGGTACTCAGCAACTGGAGAAAAAAGAAGAAAGAAGGAGAAAGCTTGTCAAAAAAGGGAGGAAATATCTGAGGAAATATTTCCGGTAATATTTCCTGCATTAATGCCCGTCTGGGAGCGGCCTTACCAGAAACACCATGCTAGCAATTTTTCATCATCATGCCGCCAGAGCTAGCAGAGGGGATTCGAACTTGCAGCCTTCTGGGTCGCAGTCGGACAACTTACCAGCACAGTTACCACGTCCCTCCTCTCTAACCATTATACAGTCAAGATTATGAGCGCGAGCGTAAGCATGAATAAAATATTGAACTTCCCCCGGCTACGGTCTCGTTAATGATTTAAGTTGCATGGGGTATTCTACTCTTACACACTCTTACACCATTGTTAAGGACGACAATTTTTTTGGATGAGGCAATAAAGCATTAATTTTATTTCCACAAAATGATATAGTAAACTCCTTTTTGTTCATATATGGACAGCGACAACAAAAACAAGTCCGTGTGTATCCCTGTGACAGCATATGTGACTTCCGTTGGCTGTAGCAACCCTCCCTTGAGAGGAGCAGAGTCCATTGCCGTAAAACTACGACCATTACTCTCTGTTATACACGTTAAAAACCTTTCTTTCTTCCTCCTCCCCTACAGACGCATTAATAAAGAACAACAACAACAGAGTGCGACACTAATTGTGGGGAAGACTTGGAGGACGTATACTAAAATATGCCGATAGAGTTGTGGTTGCCTTAATTATGGGAATGCTTATGTGATTTGTCAACATTACGCTTATATTATTAAACCACATTTTATATACTAACCTTCATTCTCTAGAGAAAAATAATTATTTGTAAGATCGTGTTGTTTATTAATACTAAATTTCTCTATTGACCTTCATTATTCAGGCACTATTGAGTAATAACTAGCTTTCTGGCTTCTTTAACTTACTTAAACCCTAAGCCTTCACAACAATACAATTTCATCTCTGCAGAATACGCCACTAATCTCCTCTTTCTCATAGTTCAAAGCTTACCTTCCTGACATACTCGACCCTGTCGAATTATACGACTGACTGGAGTACGCCGAGGGCGACGCGGATGACGCATTGTAGTGCCGCCCGAGCGCGTTGACGCCGCGGCCGCCGCGTAACGCGCGCGCGCTCGGCAGCTCCTCCGCGTCTGTGAGCACGGTGCGGTCGTTGCTGTTCTTGCGGTTGCTGATGTCGGCGCTGCCGTTGTCCATCATGTCGGTGAGCGTGTTGATCTTCTGGAAGATGTCGTCGTTCTCAACGGCGAACTCCTCGGACGAGTCAGTCTGGAAATTAAATATTATGTTATGTTGCACTCATTTGGTCCCGTAATGTAAGAACTTACTGTATTAATCGCTAGTAAGTTAATTGTTTACTGTGAAATGACTAAGAAACATAGGACATTGTATGAAAAGTGTGACAGGATTTTTTTATGAAATCACGGAGAGTCAGTTCTGAAGGTTAAGGTGTTCATATTACTATCGTACCGTACTTTACGTACTGTATTGCTCTCAAGATATTACAAAATATATTATACACATAATTATTAAATTCATGGCGATGTTCAGTTGTTCTTGAAGTGTCAAATCCTTCAATTTCACCGAAGGCGGGAGTATGTTTGCATTTTTCGAATACGAAAAGCAATCATTATTATCTAAACTATCTCAGGGTAGAATGCGCCTAAAATTTTCGTTGCACTTTTTGTGCAATTATTGAACGAAAATATTATTTAAAATTAACTGCGACAGAAACGTGAAAGGTTCGATTTCTCGGCGATACTTCCTTGTTTTTAATTAAATATGAGGGCCTTAAAATCAATATCAAGTATCTGTCACAGTCAATCATCTACAAGTTTTAAATGCACTTTGTGAACTGAAAATTCACATACATGCCCATTAAGTATTAACTTCTACTTAACTTAATTATTGAAGCCTACGGATATATTATTATGTCCCATTTTCTATTTACTGTTAGCCGCGAAAAACATGTATGAGAATGAGAAAACAGAGGGAGACGTCATTTTTACATGCGGTTTGCGACTCGTCCAAAACAAGAGTGACAGTTGTCAATACAATTACAGGCGAGCATGTTTTTGTTGCCATTGCAATTAATATAAACGGAGAAAATTAAGGCCCACTTGAACTAATTTCTGTTACAAGCAGGGGAGGAACAGTTATAAATATTAGTGCAGTATCTGCAAATATCCATAGCGTCGTAAATTGTAAGAAAAATTATAGACATCATCAATATTTGATTGTCGGTTTAGTATATGAAAAACGTTCCTCGTATGTAGCGAGTCATTGACCAGTCACTAACATATTATCATAGTGTAGCTGAAGTTTTGTTAAAATCATTGACGATGTATGATGCCCATTACAAGGAAAAGCCAATGTGCCAACATATTCCGTATTCACATCCTTCAAGCGACATATTATTAAAGCAAATTTTTCACTCTCGCACTTACCTAACAGTGCATTTCTATTGATATGCTAGAATATACATCAATGCCTTTGTTTTCCTACCTCCTCATTTCTCGACGCCCTTCTCGCCCCGCCGCTGAAATGCGCACTCACCGCCTTCCGGTCCCGCTCAGCCCTGCTGCCCACGCCGTGTGCGCCACCACCAGCTCCACCTCTCCGCGTCCGCAGCGAGTCCTCGCTGGACCCTGAGCTGCTGCTGCCCTCGCCGCCGCGGTACACGCTGCGTAGGTGCGGGTTGGCAGGGCCCCAAACCTCGTCAAGGTCGAAGTCAAAACCTGGAATTAGAGATGAAAGAAAAGAAGGTTAAATGCACTTTTCTTAACTTCATGCAGTGTTAATGAAATATCCAAAGGGTAGGAAGATCTTCTATTAAAGTAAGCTCGTCCTATTAATTCCGATTCTTGAAAGCGTCAATATTAAATTTGATGCATCAAGGGATCTCATAAGAGACGAAATAATTAAATTAAAAAAAGTAATAAATTCGACGGAACTCTGGTACACACTTTCATTAGCTTAGAGATCACACTCTCCATGACTGTTCAACTTTTCTATGTGTAAAATAAGAAAAAAGCTTGACTTCTTAAACTGGAGTTGGCAATAATTTCCTGCGTAAAAGGAACCAAGCCTTGGATATATACCACGATACACTCTAGCTACTCGCAGATCCTTTCATCTAAATCCTCCCTAAGGCTGACACCTACAGAAGGGTAAATCTCCCCTTTTGTTCGAACTATAAACCCTGATCCCGAGCTCTTCAAAATGTGCACGAAGCTGCTATTCTTCACCTTACTTATTATATTGTAGACGTCAATATTATGCGGCGGTTCTATTTTTGAATCTTATCTGAGGTTGCGAAATGATATCTGACGGCAAAAAGTATTATTATGTCTAACTCTATTATACAGATGTTTGTACATGGACGATTATGTAGTCTTGCGAAATAGCTGACCAAGAAATGTATTCCTCGTACAAATCCGTTAGATTTGACAGCTAAACAGTTATGACTGTGTATGACCGCATATTCATTATGAACTTGTCTATCATTCTAGCAGCAAAGACCCCCAAATAGACTCTAGTATTGCTCCTTTTTCTCTCCAGTCTTCCACAAAAAGTGACGACCTTCCTATCTCTTCTTTTTGCACCACATCGTCATCATTATATTTTTTGCACACCAGAACTTTCCTCCTCAGGCCTTTTCCCTGATTGTCAAGGCTACTCCTCTCATTCGGGGTGTTTGCTCTCATTTTACACGAGAATGTGTGACCTCGTATAGTCCTAATGGACTCTATCACTTAACTCATTTAATGTAATAGTTATTTGCTCCGTACTACATATGATTTAACCAGCTCAAGAAAATGCGTGAAATAAACTATGTGTACAATGGGTGAGTTATGCAAGTACATGTAATCGTGTTAGGCTAGTTGATCTTACCATACGGAATGGACCTCTTCCTCGGCGGGAACACTGCTGGCGGCTGCTGCTGAGTGTCACTGTCACTGTCCACTGCTGCCGCCCTATTCGCTGCCCCACCTCGGCCCTTGTGCTGCTGTTGCCGGCTGGCCCGTCTGGAACTGAGCGGGGATCCCTCCAGAGACGAGGGCAGGCTGCTGGACGAGGACGGAGAGGCCAGGTCTGCAAGAAAAACACAATGTATGTCAGAAGGGAATAAAAATGAAAACAAAGAAGGACAGGCGTTGTTTCGTTGCCAAAAGACCCTCCAAAGAAATTATGCTTATAATATATATACCTTAAATATATAACCGTGGTAATACATTTGAGCATATTAATAATAAAATAACTTGTCTCCGTGCCACAATGCCAGCTGGGATAAGGCAAGATCATGGAATTGGAGAATTCCACGGCAAGATATAAAGAATGCGGATTTCCCCTCCTCCGTTTCTCATTCCATTTCTCTATTTCGTCCGCGGGTCCAATCGAAAACCAACTTCTAGTCCATCCTTCAAGCCTTTTCTCTCCCATCTTATCTCCTAGTTTGTGTGTGTTTTCTTCTTGTATGTGGCTCCTCTCGACCAAGTTGAATGCCCCACACAAACATGCCATATCAGGCAGCTTTCTCTCTCTTATATACGACGAGGAATGGGGGAAAACGGCCTAATTCCAAGATCGGGAAATGGAGAAGAATCCGGGGATTATCCCATCACACAAAAACGGAATGATGATCTGTCTAGCTCCCCTTTAAGGGCTAATAATAGCAGTCCTTAATTTTGCTAATGGAGTCTCGTGCTTATTATTTCCCTCTACAAGATTGTGCTTAAAACAACAAAGACCAGAAAAATAACCCTAGGCTACAGTTGAGTATACCAAGAAGCATTTGTTGCTAATACTAATGAACTTATAACCCACCTCTCCGCCTCCCAGTCCTGTTTTGATTGTACACTGCAGCCCCTGATTTGTAACTCTGCGAATACATTCTCACATACAGAAGAAAACTTCACTGAAAACTCAGTTTTTTTGCTATATCATGAAAACCAGCTGCATTTTCAGCACACGGCAAACCCACCAGAGGATGAAATAATGTCCGTTTTTTATATAAACCCGACGTCTATGCAATAGAAAAAGTGCAACAACTAGTTTCACTGAAAAATATATATAAAATATAACAGCACTTAAATGGAGTGTCTGACGACTGAATGTGAAAAAGGCCCTTTTGGCGATGAAGAGTTCGGCCTTATATTATTGATGATGACGAAAGGCGGCGGCCAGTGACGGCAGCGTGCAAGTCCGGACAGACAGAAGCGGTGAAAAAATATTACTGACGGACTGACAGGGGACACAATCGGAGTAGAGGGCATGGGTGGGACCAGAAGATCTGACACAGACCTTTGAATCACTCAAGAACAAATTGTTATTACATATTAGTGTCTAACAATTGTCCTATTTTGACAAAGTCCTTTGTTGAATAAAGAATAATGTCCCTTTTGACAGTACTCTGTGACATGTATGGCTCTCAGTGTTTTATATTGTGCTTGTCCAAGTCTTGGCAGCCTTGCGACGGCGTTGGTTGTAGTTTTAGCAGCGCCAACCAAAACATTAAATAGAAAGCAGTCTTCTTCGTCTTCGTTCCTGTTTTTTTACTCGCGGACACACGACGAGCAGTGGACGTAAAATGGAGAAGAGAGAATATAAAAAGGGGTTCCCAACGAAATAAAACACGGTATTATGATTGGGGAAAGTACATTGTAGAATAAAGCAAACTATTATTACAGAACCTACATATAAATCCACTTATAGGACCTCATTTGGTAGGGTTTCAGTTTTATACTCTGAGTGGGTTTGCCTATTTTGTCGATACTCTCTGTTTATCGGAGAAATATAAGGGAGTGTTGGGCTCTAATTTGAGCGCCAGTGCAAGGACATGAATAACTTATGATATGAGAGTGTGCGTAAGTAGAGGAGTGACCATGCATTAAAAAGTTTGAGTACAAAAAGCAAAGAAATGCAGGGATAAAAAAGCACAATTTAATAAATGTCCGCTTGTCACTGTCATCCTTTTGTTGTCAGATGAAATTTATTATATGTTTAATACTAACAAAAGCAATCATGCTCTATTTATACAACTTTAGGTCATAAATCACTATTCTTTAACCGATATTACACATGCAAGGCAGCTCATTATTAATAATATTTTTTGGTCTAAATGCGTGTATGTGTATGCCTCATATTGGGCCTTAATTAGAAGCCTAAAGAGAGAGTCGCAATTGCGCAAGCCAGGGCCTAATCATGTCCCTAAATTGATCCAAGGCAAACATTTGTATTGCTGACATTGATGTAAACGGAGGCAGCAGAGTTTTAATTTGACGCGACTGGAAAATGTAGGACAAATATAATTGGACTGGCAATAAACATCTCGTCCTATATTACTTTTGTTTTCCAATACATTCGTTCATAAAGTACGAGTTATTCACCCTTATATAATGATGCCTTATTATTGTTCTTAAAATATTAGTATTAGCGCTATATACTGTATGCATTCATTCATGAATTGGGGTTATGGGAAAGTTCATTATAGACTGAGCCAAAATATGTAAAAATAACCAAACCTGTCCTTAATAGGACCAGTTTACCTAAGAAAACGTTTTTTAAAAGAAATAGTGTAACCTAGCTTAATAAAGTAAAATTACATTATGTACCATGTTGTCCCCCACTTTTATTGTTATTCATTCTGTTGGAAATGTCGATTGGCAGCTTTCCAAGTTGCTTTACAGACAACAAAATATGGACTTCTGCTGGAAGCAAATAACCCCATGCAAAATATGTTTTCGAAAATGTGTTCACAACAGATATTTGCAACGTATACGGGGGCTATTTTTTCTGACTATGCATTATTAAATAATACCCAGCTAAATGTTTACATCAGAATGTACTTTGATGAATGGACTCTGATAAATATATTTAACTACAATGAATATTGTGTCGACAAGAGATTCAAGGCCTCACATATGCTACTGTAGCTTCTATGAGTGCCGTGCAGACTCATAACCTCATTTTCAGTGTTATCTCCTTCTTGCTCATATTTTCAACCCTTTATATGCAATGTTGCCACCGCCGCCGGAGGATAAAAAAAGTGAAAAGAGTTCCCTGAGGAGGTTTTAAAATGTGGCGTCGTTGTCTCTTTGCAGACTTTGGAGTGTCACTCCCATTACTTGGTAATGAAGTCATACTGCAAAGAATCATTTCCGCGCAACATACTGAAGAAGCAACTGTGGAAGGGAGCCAATATAAAGGACAATTAGTTTCTATATCGGGAATACATATTTTACTTCAAGTTCTTAACTAATTTATAACATAATAGAAAAATTGCCCTTTTTTGGCATTGAACTATCATCTCAAAATAATAATCCTAATGTAGTGCACTCTACGAAACGTTTATGCACTTACAATTATCCCTAAATCCTGCATCCATACCTGCACTTGCTCTTCCTTTGAGCCTTCCATAGACATTCTTCGCTAACGGAGACGCCGCCATGATGATCACTTTAAATCACTACAATCAGGGAGAACAAACAAATTAGACCTCTTGACGTTGATTGACGGTTTGATCTTATTTGCAAGGATGTTCAAATTGATTTCGAGATGGAGCACTCGAGCGTGGTGGTGACGGAATGAAACTGAACTGCTGGAGAGAGAGATTCAGAAATAGGAAAAGGGAGTTCACTGCGTCGTCTTGTTTCCTCTGCAGGAGGGAAATGGGGAAGAGAGAGAGAGAGAGAGGGAGAGAGAGAGAGAAAGAGAGGACTGCACTCTCCTCTGATGCGGAGAAACAGAATCGGGGGACGGAAAACAGGAAGGAGGAGTTTGAAGCTCTCTTCTCTCTTCCCCAATTCACCACATCAAGGCCAAAGGATGTCTCAATTATGACGGTAATAATCTTTGTGGTGCATTGGACGTTTTTTAAAGTACAAATGCTATGCTAAAAGCGTTCTTATACTTTTTAAGGTACATCCAGTCATTCATGGCCGGCCGGCCACTTATTAGGGATTCTCATTTGATGCCTTTCAAATATTCCATCAGCCAAAATTGCAGGTCTAATGGTCATACTGTTGACTCATTGTATTTGTTACAGTTATTACGTAAGCATTGCACAATACAACACATAATTAAAACAAAATGTCATGATCAGTGCTTAGATACATGTAGTACCATACTTAAAATATACTGTTTTTGGACAAGTGCACAAGCCGTTCTTAAAAATAGGATGGAAGTGAGTAAAAAGGGACACACAGATATGCAGATTATTCAACGGATATGAAGTCATCCAGTCACCCAACCTCTCAACATAATTTGGTGACTGAGTATGTCTGTATTAAATTAAGCATAGTTTAATGCCCCTTTACACCCCTTTACACAAAACGTACGGTACTTAAATATAATAAACAAGGTTAAAATGCAAGCTTTTGTTTCTCCAGACTCCCATTGCTCATTGCACTCCCCTGTCTTTTCTTCTTCTCCTTATACCGAGCTCCATTATGTGACATAATGCATCCAGCCACCAAATCCACCACAATCTCCACCACCTCCACCACCATGATGAACGACAACCCCATCCAGAGTGAGAGCGCTCCGCCAAGATTGATAAAAAGGTCAAACACGGATGGGTAGACGGCTTCCTCAGCCATGACGGTCCGCTTTGAGGAAGCATAGTAGACATTGATCTTGCACATGTCTGGTTGAAAGTACTCTCGCATTTGGTAACTGTAGGGGTCATTTTCATCAACGAGTTTTCCATAGTCAATGTCTTCACCCATAAACCTAAAAAATCTCTGCATTATACATTTCCCACCCAGATTATCCTGACTGTAACTACATACAATTATGTGGCAAGTATTGAAGTTTGTTAATTAGATTAATTATGCAACTAAAACTACTCACTTCATATCATGGATCATGACTTTGTAGATCCATTGAATCCTGGATGGCCACAGAGCAGTGGAAGTCTTTGTTTCGTACACCTTCTCTTTACAATTTGGATAGCAACCACATTGTTCTTTGTCATAAGTCAACATTGATGTGTGAAGGCAGTTCTTTTCACTCTCGTTCTTGGCGCTGCAGAACTTATCCGGTCGCATATCTACGATAGATACCTTAAGCGACTATTTAGATTTGTTTAAATTTTAACTAACTTCCATATCGATGCATATCTCTCATGTTGTGATCATCGTAGGGGTACCAGATGCAATCACATTCCGCCATGGTATGAGATAGGATGCACATTCGACTGCATGAAGTCATAGTGTAAGCAGAAACCTGTAATGTATTCAAAAGTAGTTTGAATATATAATTGTACGGTGGGGGGTCGTGGTGGCTCACTGCCAAGGCACCACACCAGTCTTGCAGCCTTCTAAGTTCCAGCCATGGTACAGTAATGCATATTGCCAAAATATGTCTATGAATGAAACACCTACCTGTGCTACAAGCTCTTCTTCTGTCTTATTATCCATGCCTGGAAACTTTGAATCAATCCACCTGTCAATACAATATGAAGGGTGAGGAAAGGGTTGCCGCTTTATCTCCTTGATCTCCAGGCCAAAGTTGACGAGCGTCTTTGGCTGGATATCGTAGCCGTTGTCTTGGACTAGTGGGTGCTCGGACGGGTCATGAATGACGGCTCTCAGCCCTTCCTAAGATTGAAGCATTGTTACAACAATGGCACATGCACAATTATAGGCCAAAAACTTACATTTTCATTATCCGGTGCGAATGAGAACTCATCGGTGTGTAGCCTGAACTCAATTTTCATGCCGCTGGCGGGTCCGGTCCGAATATTCCCGGCTTCTCCTCCGCCATTGAAGGTGACACAGTTGCCGTTTGCCACAGTGTTCAAAACGGTGATGTTAAACACTGTGACGATGGGAGTAATAAGCAATAAAATGGCAAACACATTTTTGACTGCATGAAATTGTCTCATCAGAATTTAGTACAAATTCGAGGGTTAATAAGTGTAATACGTATATAGAAAAAGAAAGACTCAAAGTAAAGCTTCCATACTTGACAAGTAACCATGTTTATGCTGCTAATTCTCCCACATCTTCCTGTCATACTTACAATCTTGGCATTTAATCTTTCCCACTGTGCATTTCAATAGGAGGGAGTCGAGATCCATGCCCATGATCTGTCTCTCGTCGGGATTAAAGTCTCCAAAGATGTCAGTGACGACATCCGAGTCCATCTTTTCAACTGCTACTCGGGGGTCTAAAAGGAATACAATTAGTGACTATATACGAGTTGTTGGAGAGAAAAGTTGATTTAGGATTTCCCGGTTTTCTGGACTGTTTAAAATAACAACTAATATGCGACAGATATTGCTAGTTAATTATAAATACATACTCGCAGAATCTGTGGCAATTTCCAACATTGTATCCGGACATATAGCTGCAAAATTATTTCCCTCTCCCAACTTCATCATTGCCATCATTCCGCAGCCGGTGTGGTAAGCCAGTTCGCACAGAGCAGCATGACGCTCCTTTACACAAATTGGATCAGTTAAATTATAAGCTCCATTAATGCAATTTAATTACCTGTGGACAATCTGGGTCATTTGCGCAGCTGTAAAGGAACTCCAAGAAGGACTTGCATTGGATCTTGTTATGAGAACAAATTGTCACTGCTGGCAGGGGTTGATCACTGGCATCTTCCACACCAATCTATAATGGGGGATCAGTCATCCTAAATTATATGCAAATATTAAACTCATGGTATTACCGTTGTTCGAACAGGGTACTTCCAATACTCATCCAGGACAGTTACAACTTGATAAGCCGTCAAACAAAGCCCGAGTACAAAAAAGCAGAGCCAGATTGCTTTACGTGTTGTACTGACAACCCCTCTCTGGTTGGCATGGCTAATGCCCGGGATGCTCAGCTCAAACCTCTTCTTCTCCTCCATGATGAACACTGGAGAATGTATTTGTCATGCGGCCATGAAACATACACGTGATTATGTATGTGTGAAAGTATTTCATGCTTTATTCTCAACCATGGAAAAATATATACGTAAGCGTTAAGTATCTCAGGCAGGCGTTTATAATGTTGGATATAATAATAGCAGGTAATTGGTGAACATTCGGCCTTGCCGCTTATAAAAGGAGAGGGAGTACAATATGTCTAGGCTGGCTTTATAAAAGAATTACGTCCCATTACTTGGATCTTGATTACAATATACTTATGGTTCAATTCCCAGTCGCAATTTTCTTGATATACTATAATAGAAAATCCATTCTTATTTCGGTATTCTCTGTTCCACAAAGTACGAATTGGCATGCGCTGTTTGCTTAGATGGGGCTCCGGCTATATGGGTGTGACTTTTGGCAAATTAATATAGATAGGGAGTTTTCTATCTATGCATTCGGCGATTCATCTCAATTTAGACCCTCCTGGTTATAGTACGGCAATATAAATCATTTTGATAAAAAATGCTTGCTGTTTTTGGAAAAAAGAATTAAATATTAAAGCCATTAACTTGTTTACGTCAATGCACATAATTGCATTTCGAGGAAATACTTTTCCTTAATCCCATGATAGTAAGTGCGTCATCGAGATACATGGTGTGTATATTCAGACAAAAAACTCTTGTGTAAAATCCCTTGATTAAGATTTTTTTCTCTTTATACACGTACCTACACATAACTGTCATGAACTAATGTATGATGTTTAGATATAATGGGTCAAAGTCAACCAAAAGTTATCCATGCACATTTATCGTATGGGCTAAACACCCGGCCCTGAAATAGCTTCGAAATAAAGCGCAGCTGCTTAGTAGCAACATTAGATTAGCTGAAAATGTAGTCGCCTTTTATGTCCGCTTTTATTATTTACATCTTTCATAAATTTCTCTTCAGGTCAGTTTCTTATTTCTGTACCCACAACAAATACGCTGAAATGGCGAAGTTATAAGGCATCCCATCACCAAATCCACGACAATCTCGACCACTTCCACCACCATGATGAACGACAACCCCATCCAGAGTGAGAGCGCTCCGCCAAGATTGATGAAGAGGTCAAACACGGATGCAAAGACGGGAACCTCATGCATGATAGTCCGCTTTGAGGAAGCGTAGTAGACATTGAGCTTGAGCATGTCTGACTGGAGATTATCCCTAACTTGGGCCATATATACCATTGACTCATTGGTTTCCGGTTGTGTATACAGTAGATTATAGTCAACTGGTTCATCGTCTACTCTGCATAGGAAAAGTATATCAAACAGAAAACAGGTAGAAAATAAATGAAGAATGTTAGTAAATTAAGTATTTTCTCACTTCAGTCCATGAATGAGCATCTGGAACTGCCATTGCACGTCGGACGGCCACAATGCCGTGGAGAGCTTTGTCTCATAGATGGTCTCATTGCAATTCGGAAAGCAGCCGCAGGAGTCTTTATTGTATTCCTTCATGTGGTCCATGATGCAGCTGGTCTGGGAGTCATCATTTATGTCACAGAACTCATTTGGTTTGTAATCTTAAAAAGATATCTACTTATTAATAGTTTCAGTACTATAATACTATTTACTGATTTTTCTGTGTATGTCTCTAGTGTTAAAATCGTCATAGGGATGCCAGACACAATCACATGATTCCATGATGTGAGTTAAGATGCAAAACCGGCTGCACGCTGTCATGGTATATGTAGATAACTGAAAATAAAGCGTCAATTTAATGGCTAATATGTTTGGCAATATCCCTTGAAGTTAGAGTACAATCTCTCTTATTTTTTCCTCCGTCATGTTCTGAAACCCGGCAATGGTGGTCCCTTTCCAGGTTTCGATGCATTTTGAGGGATGCGGAGCCGGTTGACGCGTGATCTCTGATATCTGGATTGCAAAGTTGGTCACTGTCGTGGGCTGGACGTCATAGCCATTGTCCTCAACCAGCGGGTACTCTTTGGGATCGTGAATGACCAGACGGATTCCTTCCTAAAAGCAAATACTATTATTACACAGGGTTTCTGAAGATATCTACGTACGTTTTCATTCTGAGCTGTCATTGCAAAATCATCCGTGTTCAGCCTGAGCTCAATGTGCATTCCGTTTGATGGGCCAGTGGCAACGGTGCCAATTTCTCCATTAGGGTTGAATGTGTAGCAATTTCCATTGGCCACCATGTTTCTTTTCTTTATCTCAAAATCTATGTGAACAATGTATTACTTCCGGAGTAAATGGGATAACTATTAGTGAATACAATCACTGCAGTCCTTCTTCCCAACGGTGCATTTGAGTAGCATGGATTCAATGTCTGTTCCAATTTGCATCCTCTCTTCAGGAGTGAGATAGGCGTAAATTCCTGTTACCATGTCTTCCAGACCTCTCATAGCCATTTCTTTGGGATCTAAACGTATCATTTACATTTATTTTAAACACGTTACCATCTTTATATACAAGACCTGTTTTATCCTCTATAATATATGCGAACTCTTCAGGACAAATTTCATCATATGTCGAATCTGGATTGTACTGCATGTCCATGCAGCCGCAACCAGTGTAATATGCAAGCGAACACATATCAGATCGGCGCTTCTAGTATTGAAACATACATTTAGCATTATGTACACTTTCTGCATTGACAATATTTTGACCTCGTAGCTTTCTGTCACATTTAAATACTCATACATAAATATTATGAATTTGGTGCACATGATCTTATTGAAGGAGCAAAGTGTCAAAGCTGGTAAGGGCTGGTGGCTTTCATCTTCTACTCCAATCTAGAAAAACGTGTACATGCATAATTCCTGTTAAATTTTATTAATTCACTTTATACCGTTGTCCTAACAGGGTATTTCCAATACTCATCTAGAACGGTAACAACCTGATAAGCCGTCAGACAAAGCCCAAGTACAAACAGACATAACCAGATTGCCTTGCGTGTTGGGCTGACAATGCCGCGCTGGTTGGCATGGCTAATGCCAGGGATGCTCAGCTCAAACTTCTTTTGCTTCTTTGG
>LR140678.1:0-15506 GCA_900659605.1 Tisbe holothuriae | reverse complement strand
GCCACCGTCCAAGGCTGGTGATGTGATGACCTGCAAAAGCTGCAAATCAGCCCAAAAAATATCGTGCCCACAGGGGCTCAACTACTAAAAAGAGGATGGAATCCCCAATGCCAGTCTCAAATGAATTCGCGAGTTTACCTGCCAGTCCTTGGACACGTGGGGCGGGGCCCACGTGGGTGGCAGATGAGTTCGAGGCTCATGTCGAGGGGTCCGGAGGGAACCATGGCGGGGAGGCGAGCCAGGGCTCGGACAGAACCCAGCGAGCGTGCCTCGGCCATGCTACGGAACCGGGTGGTCTCGGACAGGAGGGTGAAGGACATGGTGCCGAGGGGCGGGTCGAACAAATGGAGGTAGGAGATTCGGAGGGGCCCGATCGAATCGAGGCCAAGAGGTGAAATGGGAGTTTTGGGCCTTTCGGCTTCCGGCTCGACTCAGTCAAGGGTGTCTGTGGGCACCGTGGGCAGAGTGAAAAGGATTTTTTTTCTCTCTCTCTTTCTTTTTCAGTCTCCGGCCGGCTGTGGCAGCTGGGAGAGAAGGAGGCCGGCTGAAGGGCTGATTCGGGAGATTCGAAGGAAATTAGGGGGGACAAAAAGTTTCGGAGCGATTCGGAGGATAAAAAGAAACTCATATAGACACATCAGAATAAAATCCATTTTTTACTCATTAACTCTCTAAAATGGCATTTTCCTTCTTGGCTCGCTTCAATTTGGAATATTCGTCAAATTGGATTCCCAAATTAGTCTTTTCTATGCACGCTTTGTCATAAACTGGTATCCCTGAACTAATTTAGGCGGTTTTTTCCCTCAGGGCCTTTTGGGCGCTCTACTCTGCTGCTGTCTTGAACGATCCTTGAACGAAGGAATTTCAAGGAAAGAAGAAGAAAGATCAAAGATGAGGGACTCAGTTCACTTCTTTGCCCGCTAGCTAGCTCCGCTGCCGAGCCACTCTCGGCTCTAGTTCGAGGAAGAGCTATTTTTCCAGAGAATTCGCCATTATATCCCAGTTTTCACATTCTTGGCTGAAACTGTGTTTCCGCCTTTCCGGGAGGTATCTTCTGCGCCAAAGTCGCATGTATGAAGGCATTTTGTAATAATGTAGTACTAACGAGAGCAATCATATTTTTTATGTTGCCTTCTCTGGGCCCAGCATTTTCTTTGCGGAACAGCCGGAACTCCTCTCCTTTTTCCCCATCGCGCATCGTGGCTCTATCGTAGCTCAGCAGACGGTGAAGCCGGAGCCAGCCGAGCGGAGTCCTGAGCTGAGAAAGGGGATCCTGAGTCAACCGTCTCGTCAACCGGACTGAATCTAAATCGCCTAGTGGGCTCAGCTTTAACTCATCACCCAACTATTTTCTCCCATGCATTACATTATCATGCAATAATAGAAATACCTTCCGACTACGTCAAGATTCAAGTTATAATTAGGTGCTAGCACGGTTATAATCAGTACACTCTCAAGCACTGCCCGGCCGAGGATGGCGGACAACATAGACCCAGCTCCTGATGGCCTTCCCTGGACCTGGCTCCAGAATACCAGGCTCAAGTCCGTCGAAACGGGTAAGAACTCCTACACCGCATGCACTCATCCAAAAACGTAAACCCAATTGCTCCATCTTTCAGTGTTCCTCAAGAACATCCTCTCCTGCGAGAACCTGAGTCCATTCCACAGCCTCATCTCGGTGCTGCTCTATCTGGCCTGCGTCATGTTCGTCGTGGGGATCAGAGTCCGGGATTGTCTCATCGAGCTGTTTCTTCACGTTTGGAGTCAGGAGGGGCTGCTGTGGTGGTTCAAGAGGTAGGACTGGCTATCCATTGCTCTCCATTGAATGTTGCCTTGACTGTTCTCTTACCTACTTTCAGCCTTCCTGGGCTCTCCTATCGCCTCTTCGTCTGCTGGAACTACTTCGTCGCCAAGTCACTGTGGATCCTCCTCGACCACAGGGTGCACTATGGATTCCAGCCCGATAAGCTGTATGATGCCCTCAAGACCAACATGATGACCAAGTTCGAGCCCTTCTATCTCGACAAGAGATGCGACGTGCTCAAGACTTGGTACCGTGACAGGTTCCCCTACATCGGCCTCTTGTGCCCAAGCAAGTCGCGCTATGCGGAGCAGGTCAACTGGGAGGCGCTGAAGAGAAAGAGAATCAGGCGGGTCTATTTTGCGGACGAGGTGGAGAGGCCTCTCGTGGACGGAGAAGAAGCTCAAGCTGACCCGGACGCACAACCAACGGTAGAAGAGGAACATGGTGTACATCAGTTAAACCCACTGGAGCGGGCAAGGATTAACCAGCCGCCAGTGCATCAGCTCATCTCACGGGCAGTGGGTAACCGGCGGCCAGTTCCACAGCATAGCCCTCAGGCAGGCGGTGACCAGCAGCCGGTCAATCAGCCTGTACAGCAACTCAACCCTCAGGCAGGTGCTGACCAGCAGCCGGAAGAGCAGCTAAACCCGCAGGCAGGCAGTGACCAGCAGCCGGAACAGCTGCTCGGCCCGCAGTTAGGCGGTGACCAGCAGCTGGTACAGCAGCTCGGCCCGCAGGCAGGCGGTGACCTGCAGCCGGTTCAGCAACTCAACCCACAACCAGGTGCTGCTGACCAGCAGCCGGAAGAGCAACTCAACCCACAAGCATGTGCTGCTGACCAGCAGCCGGAAGAGCAGGTCGGCCCGCAGGCAGATTGTGACCAGCAGCTGGTACAGCAACTCAACCCGCAAGAAGGCCATGCTGACCAGCAGCTCGGCCCACACGCAGGCGCTGACCAGCAGCCGGAGCAGCCGCAACCTATTCAGCAGCCACTTGATGCAGTCATGCAGGCATTTGCTGAAGCTAATGCTGTGGCCTTCCAAGGCCCCGAAGATGAAGCCTTCCTGCTGAACGGTTTCGATGATGATGATGAGCTCGATCCTGAGGATTCCACTGGAAGCCGGAGTCCGCTTTCGGATGATAGCGTGGAAGAGGAGCAGAGGTCACCATGGACGCAGGAGCAAGAAGAGGGGGACGAGATGAGAGATGAGCACGAGTCCGCTGGCAGTCGGAGCCCGCTTTCTTTCGGCTCGGGTGACGGTGAGGACGAGGGGCCGGCTGGCGTCCAGGAGCAACAACAGGGACATGATGCAAAGGGCAGGGAATCAAAGCAGGAGAAAGCTATCTCTCCTTATCAGTTGATCGCGATTTCTCTTGGGCTGGCAACTTTTCTGGGGTTATGTTACCTGCTGATGGTCACGATCAAGTTTTTGCCCCTGGGGACAGAGGTACTGGCATTATCAATACTATTTCAGTCCGAAAATATGGCTTCAGGAATTTCCGGGATCGTGGGGAAAACCGCTATATAACGCAATACTTTATACCTCTGAACATTTATAAGGACTTTTAGTTATTGATAATGCCTTCTGCGATTGGTTTCGCCCATAACTCCCACAAAGATTACTTCAGACTGCATAAACGAAACCAATTCATAATATAGCATTCCCTGCCCAAATGAATACTTTAAATCTACCTTAGAACCCTCAGTGAAGACTATTATCGACCTTAAATAAGTACTTTTAGCGTTGAAATCTCCCAAGTGCCTTAAATGCTTAACGTCCGCAATAGGTTCTGTGATGTCGAAGCTCAAGTTCCGTTTTGGTTTCTTTTTATTTTCCCCGCGCACTATTTCAGTTCAAACATGTTCAGGGGGATCCATTTCTATTTTATAATGCACGTTCTTCAGATTCAGACTGCCAAATAAGCACGAAATATACGAGTAGACTAATTTTATAACTGTACTCATTGTTGTATTATCTTTCTTCTGCGTTAGATGACCTGTTAAATGTGACTTTTTTGAACACTATATTGGTCTATTTTTCGTCCCGGCGTCCTTGAGTTTGTTTTTCTGCGCCCCCTGACTTCCTTTCTCCGACCTGTCTGGTCTGGTTCCACTACATTGCCACTTTTGAACAAGGGGCCGCCGAGACTGACTCAAAGTGCCTCCAGCCCCAGCCCCTGCTGCAACTCCCCGGTGGTCCGTTCCCCCTCCCAGTGTGACCCCGGCACTCTCCCCACGATGCCCTCGATCGGCGTGAACCTCCGCGTGACCGGCCACTGCGACCAGGGCGGCAGGAAATACATGGAAGACGTCTTCTCAGTCGCTTACCAGGTAAGGTAGCATAGGACAATGTAAATTACTACATTACTGAAGTAACAAGTTACTCTGAAACCCCTACAATTTGCTTAACAAAGCGTAGTAACGTTCTTTCCCTCTGTAGCAAACTGAGGATGAGAAGGACTTGGAGTACGCCTTCTTCGGCATCTTTGATGGTCACGGCGGGCGCGACGCCGCTCTCTACGCAAAGGAACACCTCATGGACGCAATCACGAAGAACAAGGCATTCTGGGACAATGAGGACGACCAGGAGGTAAGAAAACGATAATAAATGTACAGTTTAAGTCATTTTAAGTCGTTTTATAAGCTGGGAATCTCCTTACATCTTTTTGTGTACCCAAGCCTACAAAATAGAGCTATTTGTATTTGTTCTCTTGTCCTTTTATAGGTCCTTCGTGCCATAAAAGAAGGCTTCCTCACCGTCCAACGCGACATGCTCAAGGTCCGGCACCTGTGGAAGAAGACCGCGTCCGGCTTCCCATCGACCGCCGGAACCACAGCCTCAGTCTGCTTCATCAAGAGGGGAAAGCTATTCGTGGGTCACTGCGGGGACTCTGGCATCGTCATGGGAGAGGAGGGCGCTAATGGAAAGCCGTAAGTTGTTACAAAAGGTTATGAAGACGTTAAATGATCTACATTATTGTTCATTTAGGTGGCGTGCAAACCATCTGACGGTCGATCACAAGCCAGAAAGCGACGAAGAGCTCGCGCGAATCCAGAACGCCGGCGGCAAGGTTGTGGAGAAGAACGGAGTGCCGAGAGTGGTCTGGTTCCGGCCCAAGGGCGGTCACCAGGGTCCAGTCCGCCGCTCCACAGCCATCGATGAGGTCCCATTTCTGGCCGTGGCACGCGCCTTGGGCGACCTCTGGAGCTACAACGCCAAGAAGGATGTGTTCGTCGTGTCCCCCGAGCCGGACGTCCACGTGTACGACCTGGACGTGACCAAGCACCGCTGCCTCGTCCTGGCCACGGACGGCGCGTGGAACGTGCTCTCACCCGACATGGTCGTGGACTCGGTCTTCAATGCTGAGCGGAATAACGAGCGGTACATGATCCAACAGCACGGTGGCAAGGTCCCAATCTCCAGCGATGACCTCACTCCGACGCCGACCGCCTGGGTCAACCCGTCTAAGAAGATTGTGGAGGAGGCGCTTGACCGGTGGGATCTGTGCAAGCTGAGGGCGGATAACACGAGCATCGTCACCGTGATGCTTGACCCTCCAGGGCCGCCTCGGGCGCAGGTTCTGCGCAAGCTGCACGGTCTCGGTGCGCCGCAAAAGTCGCTCAAGCAGGCGCCGAGTTCGCCACCGCCTGCGTTGCCGCCTAAGCCAGTGCAGGCGAAACGAGAGCCCAAGCCTGGAATTGCCATTATCTCGAGGTTCCCCAACTCTGCCAACAGTGAGGAGAAGAAGGGCGTGAACCTGGCAAAGGACTCTTCGGAGGATGACGAGAGCCCTCCCTCGTCTCCTCCCACTGCGTCCAGGGTCGTCAACACGCCGACACCGCCCTCAAGATCTCCCAGGAAACAGCCACAACAGACTCAGAAGCAACCCGTCAAGACTGAACCAGCGCCAAAGCAGCACATTCGCTTTGTGACAGACTCCACTCTGCCGAGCCAGCACCCTGTCCGCAAGTCACCCCTGGGCTCCTCAGCCCCACTTGTAGCCACCGTGGGCACCATCAAGGAGGTCAAGGACCAGCGTTACGAAGCCATGGAGAGACAGAGCAACAAGCGTCCTGCCGTGGATTCTCCGAAGCCGCCGCTACCAGCTAAGAACCAGCGTCGTGCACCGCCACCGCCCACGTCGAAGAACCCCGTCGGCAACTCTGGAGACAGCGACTCGGAGAATCGCATGCCAAGACGCTCAACGAGGCACAACTCGGGCAATAACGCGCCGCCTCCACAACAGCAGCAGGAGCAGGGTGTCCTCCGTACGTTGGGAAAGGGTAGAATGTCCCTCAACAGCCAGCCGAGACCGCCGATGGCCGCAGTCGTTCAGAAGACTGCGGATCTGACTCCAGGCCGGATTCTCAGATCTCGCAACAGTCAGCCTGTGGTCATCGACTCCCCGTCGACTGCTGAGGACGGCGGCAGCATCAAGAGGAAGCGAAAGTCTCTCGAGCCGGGAGTGATCTCTGGGCGGAAGCAGGTTGTCGATGGCAGCAGCGCCAAGCACGTGCGCGCCTGCACGTTCGACGGCAGCTTGAGTAAGCGGCCCCGTGTGCTGAGAGGGGTGCCAAGGAAGTAGAATTTTGTTCGGACGCTGAACAGCGGGTGTGTTCTGTGATATGCAACAAATTCCTTGGCCTGGGGTCGTACCCTCAAAATTCAGTCACAAAATGTGGAGATAGATTTTTAACATGACATACTGATGATGAAGAATTCTTTGTAAAGTAGCGCAATAGGAATTACAATGAAGGAATTATTGCTAGTTGCCAAATATCAATAGTAGGGATATTATTAAACTGGGACCTATCTAAGCAGTAGGAATGTACAAACTACACAATGATAACTATTGAGAATTCACCCGAAATGAAACAATGCCAATTATATTTTCGAAGAAATGAAACGGATTGAAACAAAAATGTTAAATCATACATTCTGAAAGGAACATCATGATTATATAAAAGTATCTAAAAAAAAGAACCTATTCGGTATTGGTGGCTGTCAGCCATCGCTTTTAGGAAGTCTTGAAAAATGGTCTTTTGTGGGACACAAGTTTTGAAATTTCGCATGCGACGAAAGAAAAAAGATCCTGATGTAACCATTGACCTCAAGAAAACCCAACACTACTCAATACAATTGTACGCTTAAAAGGAGTTAAAAAGTATAGGAGAGAGAGTATCTAAATATGATGTGAAGATGTTAAAACAGGAGGAGAAGGGAACGTATTTTTCTACTTTTGGAAAGTAATAAAAATGTTGGAATTCAATTGTATTATTCAAATATTTGAGAGGAGAGAATAAATATTTTTGTACCAAGAATACTTGCAAAAAATTGTATTTATTAGTACTCTTAATCAATCAGCCGGAGGGACATTTACTGCATTATGCATGAACACATTAATATTTCCTAGATGACGTATTTTATGCCCCAGCCGGTATGTCAACTTTAATATCAAATTCCATCCTAGCTTTATCACTTCTTATTCTTCTTCATCTTCCCCTCTCCTCCTCCGGTGATGTGTAACCGCACCTTGGGCTCCTTCCCACCCGCCGCCGCCGACATCACCACCTTGGCCCCCTTCTCCGACGTGGTCGCACTCGGCGCCCCGCCGCTGTTCAAATTAGCACTGCTCTCCACGTTGACGTCATGCACCCGTTCCCCGCACTGGCCGCACACCTTATGGATGTGCTCCTGGAAGAAGCAACGGTAGCGCTTGTACTTCTGCTCGTACGTGGCACAGCGCTTGACCAGCTCCTGCTCGTGCCGCTCATGACCCTGGATGGTCTTCTGCAGCTTCTCCTCCCGCCGTTCCCACGCTTTGGAGGCAGTCTTGAGCTTGGTGGCCATCTGGACGAGGCGGGTTTGCTTGTCCTTGAGCTCTCGGTCGTATTGACGCTTCAGTTTGATGAAATCTTCCTCGAAGCTGTGGCATTCCTCGTCCTTGTCCACCTGCTGGCCGCGTAGGTCAACCGCCCTGGTGACGAGACGGTGGACCATGGCACGGCACTCCTCGGGGGACAGTCCTTGTAACACCTTCAGCTCTACGGGGACGTCACCACCGTTGCTACCACGGTAGTCCACGGCCCTACCCGTGGCAACCTCGTTCTTGTGCTCTATGGCAGTATCAATCAGAGCTATTCGTTCGTCCAACTCAGCTCGCAGCACGGCGTTCTCCCTCCACTGAGGATGGGCCCGGCCGCGTTGGTGGATCTCTGACACATAATGAAGCTCAACCTCAGCTCTCTTTGCAAGCAAGTCGGACTTAAGCTTCCGGAGACCCTTGCAATCGAGCAGCTTTGGTTGCTTCTTCTCCCTGCCCAGATCTAATGCTTCCAATCCGGCTGCCAGAACCTCTTCTTCCCCATTGTTATTTAATGGCAATTCCCTCGTCTCAATTGTACCTCGTTTCACAAGCTCCCTCACTCGACTACGGACGTCTGCCGTACTACAAGTCTGCGTCATCTGCTCCTTCTGAGCGTGGATAATCTTCTGAACGATAGCCTCAGTCTCTTGGTAAAAATTTGGCACCAGGTTTCTGACACGGTCAAATGGATCGGAGGACTGTTCTTCTTGTTCTAATAAGATTTGCTCTTGTAATGCACTCTCCTCGTCAAACTGTTCTTCCTCGTCAAAGGAGACATCGGACGCCTCCGAGTCAAAGTCCTCTTCGGAGGTGTCCTCTCCGTCGTCCGCGTCGGCAGATGAGGAGAAGGAGAATCCGGACTCCTCGCCTGCATTAACGTCTTCATGATCAATATTGGCAGTCTTTTCAGAAGATGGTTTAAGCGATGCCCAGCTCTTTGTCGACATGGAGGCCTCATTCGATTCTTCACTAATGGCATCAAGATTCAATGTCCTAAGACTGCAACGCCGATTTGAGTTGTTATTTGCACTAATGTTGTTGTTATTTGTCATATTGCGCTGTGGAGGGTTGTTGACATTCTGTGGCTGGTTTACCAAAGTAGGTGGAGGAGCAGGAACTAACAATGGCACAGGTGGGGACATGAGTGGGTTTGGCACTGAAGCATAAGTCCCTGCACTCGGTGGCAAAGGCTGCTGTGGTGGATAAGTGGCAAAGACCTGCTGCTGCTGAAGGATTAGCTGTTGCTGCTGCTGTTGTTGGACCTGTGCAGCAAGCAGTGCTGTGGCAAGGGCTGAGTGGTCAATCTGTGGAGACACTGCCGCTGCCTGTGCCTGAAGCTGTGGTGATAGCAGCATGGCTGTCATGGCTGCTTGAGCCTGCTGCTGGGGAGATAACGGCATGCCTGCCATGACTGCCTGTTGCTGAGGTGACAGTGGCATGCCTGGGGAGAACATTGCCTGAGGTATGACCAGTGCTGGTGGCGGGTGGAGGACGTGGGTAGGAGGGTTGCTTGCCAGCCTGGGAGGGGAGACGATGGCCTCATTTCTTGAGGGTGGAGTGCAGTCGCTCATAGATGAGGGGACGAGGTTGCCGTGCTCGACGGACGCGCTGCGATGCTGGATAGTAGAATTCTCACTAGACTCGGAGTCCATGATGTGGCACTGAAAGGAGAATTTGGTTAGAATATGTTTAAGGACGAAAGGGTTGTCACTTGTTAGGTTACCTTTGGATAGTTTTGTATATTCGCTACAAAAGATGCAATATCAAGAGCATTTTGAACATCTTCAGACCGCTTTGCCACAGCAGGTAGACAACACAGCATCACAGTCAGCGACGACCCTCCGAAGCTGTCTCGGAGGAGGTTGGTCAACAGACTGTCCCCGACCCTCGGCTCCGAGTTCTTCCTCGGGTCACCAAGCGCGGCAACGACGCTATTCAACTGAAACAGACCATGGTTAAGATCCCTTCCAAACGGAGGACACTCCACCTGGAGCTTATCAGACCCGGCCAGGTCCGAGAACGTGATGGACGACGAGACCGTCTTGCCCTCAGGGGTCGTCTGGCTGATCTCCATCCTGAACACGGCATGCGTCGGCCGACCTGCCAGCCAGCCGGAGTCACTGCTATCACCACCGATGCTCTTTTCCAGAAGCAGGTTCATCGTCTCCCCGTGTGAACGTAGCATTGTAAGCCCGCTCTCATACGAGGCGACCACGTCGCCAACGGAGAAGCAGTCGATGGCCGCGAATCGGCTGCCCCAGTCAATAGGCACGTACATGAGAGCACCCGTTGTCGGGTCCATTTGAACAGTGTCCTTGAGCAGAATCCCGTTACAACCGTCGGAGTAGAGCAGGTCGGACACGGTATCGTTGTCAACTTCAACGAATGAGACGCGGACAGAGAACGGACGCTCGGATTCAGACTCTTTTAACGCGGTGAAGACGTCTCTGGCAGTCCGGCGGACCACTCCAAACTGCTCCTCGTCCATGGCGACAGACAGCGCTGCAGGCCCGGCCAGGGTGTGCGTCTTGCCGCCGCCGCTGGGCCCGTACGCGATGACGGAGAGGTCGTATCCCAACAGGACGAGCTTGATGAGCGGCTGCACTGCGGACGCGTGGACGGACTCTTGCGATGCGGACTCGCCGAAGACATGCTCAAAGTGGAGCACACTGGCTGAGGATGCATTGGAGGGTATGAAGTGGACCTCCTGGCGGGATTGGTAGGCCAGCAGGCACGTCTCTTCATTGTGCTTGTTGGGTAGGAGTCTGATGGAGACGCTGCACGGGACGGGGCCGACGCTGTCGTCGTCTTCGGAGGTGCCTCGGAGGGGAGCTTGTAAGAGTCCGGGTGGCTCTTCGGAGGAGTCGTCTCCCTGTAGTAAGAGTGGGGATGATGTGGAGAGGGAGGAGCACATGGTGCTGGTGGGCGTACCCGGACAGAGGGCGTGTCCTCTACGGTTGCCTGACTTGCCCGCGGCACCTGTGGGGGATTTTTCGCTTGGCGTTCAGGTCAAAACAAAGACCTGTGAACAGGGGAGGCAATAATACAATGATGACAGAAGAAAAACAAGATTCAAACTCCCAAAAATCGAAAGTATATAACACAATACTTTGTAGAATATATATTAAAATTAATTGTCACACTAAATAATGTTAACTTTTAAATAAATTATCGGGGAAATGGTCACTTTGAGTTGTATGATTAATAACAAATTTTAAAAAATGGACGATCTCTGAAGGGACGATAATGACACCAAATAATAAAATACTAATTTAGAGTAATCGGCACTTCCTCTCCTTCGCCTTTTCTTAAACATTTCATAGTTGATCAATATAGTTATTATTACAAAAGTATATAAATTAAAACTCATCTTAAAGTTTGTAAAGTTGCAACTTTTGCAAATAATGTGTGTCTTTTTTTCCGAACTCATTAGCGTCCCTGATACAAAGGAAACAAAACATCCCGTGCGAAAGATTTTTATAATTTATTGAAATTGTGCTCCCGGCAATCCCATTGTCAACTCCTACCCCGGCTACCCGCCCTGTATCACCTACAGCTACCCCGGCCCCACCTTGACCCATCATGTCGAGCACGTCCGGCGCCTCCCCTCGTCGTCAGCCTCCCCCGCTGCAGATGTCTGCCTTCCAGCACGGCCAGTGGAGGTTCGAGGTGGCAAAGGGCCACATCATGACCAAGGAGCAGGAGGAAACGTAAGGAAACGGCAGCAATGGGATATCTTATATCTTATAACTGAGATTGTTTTGGGGACATAATTACACCTCTTTCCAGCTTCATGACGTCCCTCAGCCCTCTCCCGTCCCTGCCCGACATGGTCTTCTCCCTCAACCATCTACTGCTGTCGCACTCCCAGTGGGGCGACGTCATCCAGTTCAGAGCGATGGAGGCGCTGCAGAGGGTCAACGCGACAGAGGACCTCGTACACGTGGCCATGGCCGACAGCTGGAAGGAGGCTAGGTGAGGGATACACCGAAACGGCTAAAACCTCAAGTATAAAACAATATTTCAGAAAGGACTCCCCGTACATTAACAAAGTGGTGAAGCCTTTTGATTGGACGTACACGCCCACAGACTACCGAGGCTCCATCCTGAACGAGGGCGTGGCCGTCACGCCCACCGAGGAGAAGATTGACTACGAGAAGCTGAAAGTGAAGGAGCAGATTTTGTTCTATGACGATGTCATTCTGTTCGAGGATGAGCTCGATGATAATGGGTGTACAAAGCTATCGGCGAAAATCGTAAGTCAATACTGTATTATATTGCCAAAGTATTTTTCTCGACATACCCATATTTCTGTATATATTTTAAATATTATGCAACAAATATATCAAACAGTAAGGCCGTGCGAATACTAGATTTGAACCCGACAGTCGGATTCGGATATCAAAAACAGTCGGATCCGGATTCGGATACCGGATTTCTACTATGTAGTAAACGTTGGACATAAATCTTGAAAATTGCTATAGTGTAGAGGTAAGACTGCTTACATATTCTGGGCAACATATATTATTGAAAAACTATACTTTTCATATTAGCATGTTGTCAGTATCTATGTTTACAACTTTTTATATCTGAAAAAGTATGCAGAAGTGCATATTTGGATAAATCCGACCTTGGGTCAAATCCGACTTTTTGAAATCCGAAGTCGGATTCGGATTTCTAAATATCCGAATCCGAAAAGTCGGATATCGGATTTCGCACGGCCTTATCAAACAGTACCGTTAAAGAGGGAACATATCAGTTTCAGTGCATTTGCCACAGGGCTTAATGACTAAAATCAATAATACATTGCTTTAAATTGGCTGTGTTGGTCTTTATATGTTTTTGACATGCATGCAAGCATAGAGTTGTCCTTGTAGAGAGTTAACTTAGCTTTAAAAATATATTGATGTCTTGAATATCTCTGTTCCAGCGCGTCATGCCCAGCGGCTTCTTCCTCCTCCTCCGGTTCTACCTCCGCGTCGACCAGACCCTCATCCGCGTCCAGGACTCCAGAATCCACCACGAGTTCAGCCGGGATTACATGCTCAGGGAGTACACGGAGCGGGAGTCGAAGATGGGAGATCTCCGGGTGCCGATGGCGCTGCTAACGGATCAGAACCAGATTGTGGATCATCTCGCGCTTAAGAGGACGGTCATGGAGAAGATTGAGATGCCAAAGGCGGCTGCGTAAAAAGAGTATTATTTTGTGAATGATTGAATTTGGAGTTTAAATTACATACCGGTAAAGTGGAAAATATAGAGCTTAGCAAGAAATTCTAGGCTGGAATAGAATTTTTTGAACGTTTCTGCAAAGATATTTAGGAGCAAATTAGTTATTTATAAAACAATTTGATCCCTCATTCTCTCACCGTGCTTGTTTAAGATTGATAGCTAATTTCCGTGAATTATGTAGACTTTTTAAACAGTCTGTAATACTTAGTATTTTATTGTAATAATCTCTTTCCAACTCTTTTCACTTCTTATCAACTGTAGACCACTCCAAGAAGAATGCCACTGCCGCCAAACTCAGTCCTGTAGCCAGGGCGACCAGACTGCTGACGATGTGCTCCAGGGCGAACTTGGTCGGCCTCGAGGCTGACCGGGTTGTCGAGGTCACGGGTTGGGAATGCTGCCGAATGGCTCGGCTTACGAAACCTTCAAAAGGGCGTTTAAAGTAACTTATAGAAAAGCAGGCATTATACTATTAAATATTTAGTTCGCCATATTGAAACATTGTCCCTTCTAAGGGTTGTAATAAAACCTATTTGAAATATCTAAATAAGGTAATACCGTTTTCCAGGATGATTCCAATCTTCTTATTAACTTCTGGAATCCAAGGCGCATTCTTAGGCATGATAAATCCGGAATAAGTGGAGTCGACAATTTCCTTGCTCATGTAAAACGAGTTTGGCTTAAGAATTGTGGCTGCCATCAAGTCAGCAATGGGTGTGGCAAGCTCTGAAATAAACGGGGATTATCATTGTATGATATACAAGAATCCTCTAGGGTACAAGGCTATGGGTAACTTTTGCTGTCATGTCTAAATTCTAAAATTGATATCAGAAAACTTTTTTCAAGAAATATGCTAGGCAAATACTACTTTGTATTGTCAAATGCTCTGACCTTGTTATGCAAATTTATCTATTGCAAAATAAATTATTTTTAATTGTCTTACTCTGAGCATATAACCGATCTTCAACCTCTTTCGGCATTTTTCCCTTTGACATTTTGTAGAAAAATGACTCTTTTTGGGATTGCTGCCCGAGAGTTCTCTTCGCCTGGTTCACTGAATGCAGGTACACCTTGGATATAATGGACTGGTGGACGAACCACAACTCACGACCTGGCAATAAATCATATTGAAAACTTACCAGTTAGTTAAAGAACTAACAATTAATTAGTATGGTTTTAAAATATACAGTGGAGTTAATCAGAAAGCCCTTAATATCCATCTAAAGTGTGTCGAACGCTCTAGGATTCATTAGTTTCTGAATGAAATTATTTCTTGCCTAACTCCACCATATCCCTGTCCGAATCCGCCACCGGTTCAAAATCCTGCGACATGAGATACGCCCTCAGATTACACTCGTACGCACTCACGATGAACAACGCGTAGAACAAACTGAACCCGAGCAGCAGTTGCGATGACAACCGGTCGCCGCGCTTGAACCGGAGCCTCGTACCTGGGAAGATCAGTCAAAATTTAAAACGGGGGATGTTTAAATTTATGGCTGACTCTCACTGTGGGAAAAGCAGATGCCGAAATACTGAAGGAGGTAATTGGTTGCGTCATGGGTGTTCCTGTTAAGCATACTAGTAATAACTCAGGAAAAGTAATATGTAATTTCAAATGTAATTTAGTAATGCCTGCCTGTTGTTTACATATCCAAGAGCATATGCAGCAGTGAATGCAGCCAACAATGACACGCCCCAGAACGCCCAAATAACCCCTGGAAAGGGCTTCAACAGGTTTAGGTATCCTTTGAGTGGTTGTGGCTTTCCTTGGGCAAGCCGGAGTTCCAGGGCGTATAAGGATCTGGTGAAGGCCACGGATTGGTAGCGGACGTAGACCATGAGAAGGTGGCCGATGCCGAAGGAGGCGCTGCCGTCAACAACCTTAAGGGGTTATTATACTATCTCTTATTGGTAACAACTATTGTTGAAACATTGGTGGGCAATGGTGGCATAATAATGTGCAATATCGAGACAAGAACTAATACCTTTCCTGTCGTCCCCGTCCACTGATCAGTATTAGCAATGGGAATCCCCCATGTAGTTGTCGGCATGTAATCAAATGTGAATCCCATCGCCTCAGCCAAGAGCTCCATTGCCTGGTTGTCCACACCCTTGTTGGACCCAGCCTTGGGGTTGGAAATTATATACGGTGGGATACCTATCATCACATGCATATAAATATAGTAAATTGAAAGAAACGACTTACATATAAAGTTAATATTAAATTAGCATTAAACTTTCTACAAATGCTTGCCTAGGTGGCCGGACAAAATAACAACCGGACAAAATAACACCCCCTAAATAATAACACTTTGACAATATGACACCCTGACAATATAACAACTCAAATAAATAACACCATAAATAATAACACCATGAATTAATAACCCCGTAAAAAATAACACCTCAAATAAATAACACCGTAAATAATAACACCGTAAATAATAACACCAACAAATATAACACCCTATCATTAAACACGCAGGGTATAGCTCCCGCAGGGTTAGGGCTCCCGCAGGGTTAGGGCTCCCGCAGGGTTAGGGCTCCCGCAGGGTTAGGGCTCCCGCAGGGGTAGGGCTCCTGCAGGGTTAGGGGACGG
>LR140677.1:4487-15501 GCA_900659605.1 Tisbe holothuriae | reverse complement strand
TGAAATCCTTCAAAATTTCTTCTTTCTCTGAAGTTTCTTATGAGAAGACATCAAATTTTAACAAATTCGGCCGTGAAATCCTTCAAAAATTCTTCTTTCTCAGAAGATTCTTAAAAGAAGCCACCAAATTTTGACAATTTCAGCTGTGAAATCCTTCAAAATTTCTTCTTTCTCTGAAGATTCTTGAGAGAAGTCATCAAATTTTGACAAATTCAGCCATGAAATCCTTCAAAATTTCTTCTTTCTCTGAAGATTCTTGGGTGAAGTCATCAAGTTTTGACAAATTAGCAGGGAAATGTTTCAAAAATTCTTCCTTCTCTGAAGATTCATCAAATTTTGACAAAAAAAAACAAGGACACACTCAACGCCTCAGTGCTTGGCGCGAAAATACGAACGCCCTTGGCGCAAAAATACAAAAATGTGGCTGGCGCAAAAAAATACAAATGCGCCTGACGCGAAAAATACAAATGTGCTTGGCGCGAAAATACAAACATCACAAATATATAATAGGCTACAAACTAATAAAAGTACTATATAATTGTTAATATAAATGCCTCTGGGCAGGAGTTCCCCCACCTCACAGGGGTGAAAGAGGGACACTGCACTGTCCATAATAGAGGATAAGCCATTGAAATAGGACAACAATGGAAGGGAATCTACACACAGACAGACAACACTGCACACTTTCTCCCTTTTTCTCTTAGCTCAGCTTTGTAGTGGAAGTATTTTCACCCCTTTATTTCACCAAACCTCTTTCTAAAAGAGCTCTTTTTACATGAGTGTTGCCACAACAATCATTTTTACCGCAGCAACCTCTCCATATTTACTTAAACCTCCTTGGGATAAGCCATAAGGTGAACTGGTGGATGAGCCCGAAAGGGTAGTACTCTGGAATAAACCGAAAGCTGCAAAGTAACAGTAGCAGCAATTAGGCCAGAGGCAATCCAGTAAGTAAAAAAACAAAAAAACATAAACCATAGTATTTACAATGTGTGAGAACACTATTCATGGATTTCTCATTTTATATGATGAATAGAGTAATGATTCCACTGTACTTGTGCTCGTCTTTCTGCTCATTTACATGTTCGTTTAATCCTCTTGTTTTCTCCATGTCCTTTCTTTCTCTTTTCAGGATGAAGATGTGTATCGCTGTCGTGTGGACTACCGGAATTCGCCGACGAAAAATGTCAAGCTCAATCTGACCGTGGTCGGTGAGTAGAATGCACAGTTTTTATGCTAAATGGGGGATGTGCTCTGTTTTATGCATGGGATACAACTAATTTTCCGCGGATCTTGTTGTCTGTCATAGAGTAACAAACGTTAAATTAGTTTAGTTTATTCCAACAGTGACACAGTAGATTGAGCTATAAGCCAAAGTCTGGGAGTAGCCTAAAACGACTCATTAGCCCTTGTCATTTAAGTATTTCTTGTCTGCGGAAACGTTATGGCTCTCCTGAATCGCTAGAAGGTTCTCCAGAATGTTCTGTTTCCCTTTTTTATCACTACAGTAGAGGACAAAAAGGATTCTATAAGCATTGAGGTGCACATGACGTTCAGATTTCACTGGGCAAATTAGAATTGCCAAAAATAAAACAGGAAATACATGGAGCACAAATATGACTTTGATAAGGGACGTTGGTACATGGTAGAAATGCAAAGGTTTTATCCTTAAAAACTTGGCTGAAACATAATTATTAGGACAACATACATATTTGTAGATGGCGCTAGTATCATTTATACATTAAAATTTTTAGAGTATATTTTCTTGTCCTTGTGAGGCATGACATAACAGGTATACTGTCATAATTAAAAGGGTTGATAATATGTGGTGCGCATTTCTCACTTTGAGAAAAAAACTAGCTGAGCTATTCAATATGGAGCCTATTCTTCTGACGCCTTGTTCTGTTGGACTTCCGACCTTGTGAAAAATATTAGTTTATTACATTCGACAAGTTCTTCTTTCGTAATCCACTGGGTCATGGTTAAGTGAAATTTTTGAGGGGGCAGCGCCAGGGAGTTATTTAGTTAACAATAACAACTCTCTAAGCCCGCTGCCCAAAACAGTTATCATTGCAAAGTGTAATTTTTAAGTATCTTAGATACCCTTCTGAAGAATTCAACATTGGTTCTGCACTCTTGGTGTTTCCAAAAACGCCCCAAGTTCAAAAAGTAATTGTTGCAAGATGATCTCTTGAATAAAAACGCCGCTCGGTCCCAATCGAAAACTTTTAAGAGCATATTCCGAAAACGCTTCGAGGGGGTTAGAAAGAATGAAAGTTCATGCATTTTCAAAGACATTGAAGAGGTCTGTAATAGTCCGAAAACAACCCTTTAAAACGGCACTAAAGCGCTTCTCTCTCTCTTTCTTCCCCATTTGAAGCAGTGTCAGCAGCATTCAATTGTCCCTCGACACTTGTCGTTAACATGTTAACTGCTTATATGAGGTGACATAATAGCTATTAAAGATGCTAATATACGTAGTCTGATCACTCGAATATACTAAGACTTCTTTCCTCTCTAATCGCGTCTCAGTCTAAGGGTAAAAATCGCCTTGGAATGCGGCACAAAACAGTGAGCGAATTGTTTACAGAGTCTTAGTTGGATCTCTGCAATTAAATGAGGTAGACCTTTTACGTCTCAGCCCCAATTCATGAATGGGGTGAGAAGGAGGAACGAGACTAATGTGCAGCAGGACAAAACGTTTAAATGAGGCGGAGTTATAAAACAAGAATATTATTCGTATTTCGAATGTCTTATTTTGTTGAGGTTTTCCTTCGTTCCCCTTTCTGTTTTCTGAATCAATCCCCCAGAGGCCATGGATTGTTGAAGAGTCGAATTTTGCAGCACTTTAGGTTCTTCTTCTAAACTCTTGAATAAATGTCTATCGGAAGTTAAAGGGGGGCTCAAAACAAAAATACAAAACGGTCGCAAAGGTGCAAAATTTGGAGAGACTGCACATCGGTTTCAAATACTACATAACAAAAATACTTCAGACTGAACTAAAGTTGCATGCCTTAAGACTAGAAAATGTCTCAGTACCATTGTGGCCCTTCCTAAGCGATTCCTAGTGACAGTTAATTGATACGAGTATGAGTTATGATATTACAGTCCTCCTGCCTGCCCTCCTTTCCTCAGACGCAAAAACATAAAGACATAAGGGAAAGCTGAGCATTCTTTTACCGCCGCCGAGACGGAGCTGGCAAATACTCTTTCTTCGTTTTTGTTCTCGAGATGCTGTTAAATGTCTTTTTAGGATTAGCTTTCTTGTGTGTGTGTCATACAACTGCTCGTAGTAGCAGTATCATATGACCTTTCTCGAGTTTCAAAAGGTTTAAAAACGCGCTCAGGTTGATCAACACCCAGTTTTTCCTCCTTCGTTTTTGGAATCTTGACTAATGACCGTCGCCGTCAATTAATCAAGAATAAAAAGAACGAGAATTCTCTGATTAATTAATATATTTTTGGAGACTTCCTTTTTTAGAATAGAGATTTTTGGTTAATGCATTGATGAAATGGGCGAGGAATTTATTGATTCAGGTTATTATATATTCAACAGAGCGTTTAAATGTGTCTTTTAGCCCTCATGTAGTTAGGATTAAACAGTGGAAATCATGTGAGATATTTGTCTGAATGCATTTTCAACGTAGGCGACTGAAATACTAAACGCGTTCTTCCTGCTGCCAAGACTAATAACGGCTTAGGAAAAATAATGTTTCTTCCGAGATTAGAGGGTGCAAAAGAGGGCTAAAAGTGGCTAAAAGTGACACAAAATCATCATTGTGGCGCTTTTAAAAGCCGAATAAGTAGCCGGAATTAGAGTCTAGGGAGAGATTTCCTCCTTTTACTGCGTAGGGGAGTCGTCGTTTTCGTTCGCATTTTCATTGATCACGACGCAGCTTTCTTTCCTCATCTTCACTTGAATCCAAACTCTGCAATGAGGAATATGATCGGGTCTCCAATCTGCTGCAAGTGGCTGACGACGTACAGGGCGGTGGCGAGGTTGTCGGCGTGGTTGGAGTACTCGACGGAGGTGGACTCGTACTCGATCATGCCGCTGGACGTCAGCTCCATGTCTTCGATGAAGGTCTGCTCGAGGGCGAGTTGCGCGTGGGACGACTGGATCTGGAAAGGAATATTATAACGGGGCTTAGAGTAATCAATTTGCCGTCATGAGCTAAGGAGGGAAGGGGAGAGAAAGCAAGGATTGGATACGGTGTCTGCAGGTGGATGGAGGGAGATTTAAGGCATTACTAAGTTAAAGTTAATATTACTTTTCTTGTAATTTTAGCTACAAAAATTCTCAGTTTCCGTTGACAAACTGCCTTCATTCGTAGCCTTAACTTAGCTTGTCTTGCATTGAGTACATATTTCCACCTGCCTGCTACCCTTTCCCGTAGATTACCCACCCGGGTGCAATTTCCTTTTTTAAACTCACCTGAAAGGTTAGATCGAGCACCAGGTTGAGTAGCGAGACGAAGAGGAAGTAGAACGCGAGCAGCTTCTTGTAGCGCCGCCGATGCGGGTCCTCGGGCTGGATCAGCAGCTTGTGCACCTTGCCGTTCTTGACGAAGCCCACGGGCTCAGAGTCGACCACGACGTCGGGCCGGTCGATTGGGGGCTGGTGCAGATGACCTATTATGCAATAAAACATTTGAATGAACTAAGAGCCATGACACTTTCTTACCGTTCTCAGCAGTGTTGTCATCCTCCCCGTTGCAAGCCCCATTCTTAATCATGGTCCCGCTCACGCTCGAGTTGGCCTCACTGGCCGACCGCAGCATCGCGGTCTGCATCGTCGGACACTCATGCGGCAGACCGAGTGCAGACCCGCCCTCGCCGCACATGCACGGCGCAGTCAGGTGGCCGAAGAACAGGTGCGACACCCGCTTCGACAGCTGCGTCTCCGGCCGCGCGATCGCCGCCATGACGAGCAGCGCGGGAACCACGTGTCGCAGCAGCAGCCGGAACGCCACGTAGAGGAAGTACTCGACGCCGGATGCGCCCAAGAGGCAAAAGTCTTGCTCCATCCCGCCGAACCCGAGATCAACTGTTGCTCTGATGAACAGCTCTGGCATGGCGAGCAGGGCTGATGTGACTAGAAGAGCGAGCAGCAGCCACCGGCAGTCCCGCAGCCGCTGGAGGCATGACGTGGTCGTTTTGACCATCACCATGCCGATGATGGCGACGAGGAGATACGCGGATAGGCCGCTCAGCCATGCTGACAGCCAGTGGTAGACCTGGAATATTAAACATGGGGCTAATGACCCTCAGGGCTATGTAGTTTGTAAAAAGGCGTACCTGGCATGACCCCGGTGCCCCACCCCACAGAAAATGACTCGCCTCGACGATGAGCGAGCCCAACACGGAGAAGAACGTGACGGAAATATCGCTGATGGTCAGGCACAAGATGAGCACCGCAAACAGCCCATTGCCGAACTTTGTCCTTCTAAACAATATCACTGGCAATGCGCTGAGGTTCGCCACCAGCGCGAATACAAACACTATGGTGAGCACAGCCACGTTCTGCCATTGCGTGGCCGGGTACATGATTCGAGCAGTGCTCACGTCTGTCAGCCCGTCGTCATCGCGGTCGTAGTACGGCCATTCATAGGCGTATTCTGTCGCGTTACTGCCGTCTGTCGTGTCGTATAATAGTACCGGGTTGGCGCCTCCGTCTCGTCTGGGCGCCGAGGCCGCAATGTCGCTTACGACAGCCTCCGCTGAGGACATTTTCAACCCCTTTTCTTTCCACGACGATAATGATTATTCTTCAAAGGCACCGACACGCTTCGTTCTGTCTTTCGCACACATCAACTCATTCGAGTGCCGCTCCTAATGAGAAAAAAGTTCGACTAACGACGACTGTTAGAAGATACAAATACGCCGCTTATTACGCACACACACCACGGGCGGAAGATATCTGCATATGTTCGCATAGTTTCTCGTTATAGATGTGTTCACGGGCCGCCAGGACAAAGTTTCGACTGAGTAATTATGCCCCCGTTTTCCGACTTATTTCAATGGGGGTCTTGCAAGTATGCAAGAATAGGGGAGTGGTGTTGACGTATATCTCACTGGGCAATGATCCAAGTACTCTATTATTATTATTCAACCCGCACTGAATATGATGATGCGATCCTC
Source organism: Tisbe holothuriae (assembly GCA_900659605.1). NCBI lineage: Eukaryota > Metazoa > Arthropoda > Copepoda > Harpacticoida > Tisbidae > Tisbe > Tisbe holothuriae. Next base: position 9,360 of record LR140677.1, on the reverse strand, counting down.
TTGCGGTCTAGGTGTCGACTGAGTCTTTATTGGCATGCACTGAGCCGTGAGCACACTCAGCAGCATAGGTTTGATGATGATGATCACGGCGCGCGCGTCCAGCTCACTTTTTAAGTCGGGGGATTTTCCTTTTCTTTTTCATCAAGCGCATTCTGTGAGCTGAGCAACATGGACTTCGCAGCACATGTGCATGATATCATCCCCTGGCTTGTTCCCGACGAAATACTGACCTAATTAAAATGAGTCGCTCGTCTGTGTACCGCAAGAAACATGCGCAGGCAATGAAATATTGTAATAGAAATTCTATAAATTTAAAGGAATCAATCAGATGCTACATATTATTTTCAGTTTCTTACAGTCATTTAGTCACTTTCTATTGGTCTACTTCTCAAAGTTCATCTACATAGTAGCATTTTATGAAGCACAATTGGTTTTGTATATTTAGTCATTCGTCGTGATTCGTCGGTCCTGTGTCCGAATGAGTGTTTCGCGCTTCAAAGGAATTAGCCCCAGTTAGGAGAGAATGAAATTACTGTGGCTTCTTGAAGGCCAGCAAGGGATAAAACACGAGGATATGTATGCAGAATTAAGCAGTCTGTTGGCGAAATTTGCTCCTTATTTTACGAGCCAAAGACTCAGATTGCAATTCTGTTTAAAAAGAATGCTGCTGATGTCATGGTGAGAATATTCTGCTCAGGAGAGATATGATTTGCATCATTGGACAGGGTGCGCCAGGAAATATGATCGTATGAGACAATAATTAAACAGATCAGGTTGTCACAGCCTCTATTTATCAAGGGGAGCAAGAGTTTCAAAAACTTGGTTCCATGTTTGGTTCCTTGTATATGGCGCACCCTGTATTCAACACATAGTGAATAGAAGCCGAAAACTGCATTCCGTCTTGAAAGTTTTGACAAGCCCCATCATCCTCTTCTTCTTCCTCTTCTATTTTGATGCCCCGATCAAGAAACTATTGATCGCCCGCATCGAAGTATAATCATGCTAGATTTTGCAAAAGCCCGTGACAAATTCAGAGTCATAAAAGCGACTTTTGCCGGTGTATTATAATCAGATGCCCTAAAGCGGCGATTTGAAGCACCTTTTGTAGTGTATTAAATTCATAATACGGGTGGGTGGCATATAACACACGAGGCCAATCTTTCATAACAATTTGAGCGAACCTCGTATATGATAATTAAGAGGTAGCTACGATGTATTTTTGAGGGAGGGGCGCGCGTCTTTTGCATTCCATAGAAGAGCTCTTAATTCAATAAGAGCGGTTTATTTTACCTTTTCGGGGCCTCCAGCGCTTTTGAATGTATAAAGAGCACGCCCGGTTACTCAACACAACACCATTTTTGGGTTAGGAAAAATATGTGATCCTCCCTTGCATAAGAGTATCTTAAATTTAACACCCCAAGATGGAATTATTACCATGCAATTCCGTCTGCTTTATGAGAGAGATACTCAATTTTTAAACACCTGTCTTAAAGTGTTGCAAAAATGTAACTCGATCTAAACTCCTACACATAAGAGTGCATCTAAGATTGATAGTGTTCTAAATGTCAATTGACTTTTTTTAATTTGTTGGCACTATTTTACGGTATGTTTCCTTAGAAACCGCTTAAATTTTGTTGAAACGTGTCAGGAAAGTTCATGATAATAATCGCCCCTATAAGTCGAGTATCTGGCTACCGAGCCAAACACGTATTAGATAGAGAAGGAGTACTGCACATGGCACAATGGGTTCATATTGAAAGTAATTAAATCGTACTAAGCAGTTAGCTTAATTTAAGTCAAAGTTTTCCATACCACTGTGATTTCTCCTTAAAGAAAAAGTGGCGCAAGAAACTCGAGCTAAAAGTGTTCGATGAAGTGTCGAATGAAAGGCATTGGTGGCGCATGGCGTATGCAAGATTCACGACGAACGCCTCAAAAATCAACCCTTATTCGTAAACTAATATTATCTCTGTATAAATAAGCAAAAAAGAACTTTCAGCGAAAATAATTGTGGGCGTACGAAGAGAGAGTTAATTCCGAGTATGTATCGCTCCTTCGTTCTTGTTATGGCTTCCTTGAGCCCAATTTTGGACTCCTCGGCCGACCAGCCAGAGCTTGCTTCTTTCACCAGCAGTACCGAAAAAGGGTTTGAATGAATGGCAGCGGGAATATGGATGATTATTTTTATAACCTCGGCCACTGTTCAATAATAATGCATGAGGAGGCGTTCGGTTTTAATATAATTTATAGATACGGGAACCGTTTTTATGGCGTCCAAAACAAATGTCGTCCATCGAGCTACAAGGCAATATTATAGTATATCTATGGAAATGACCCCCTGGCCTGGAAGTGTGTTGATGTTTCTGGCAGAAGCAAATAACTCCTCCCACTCTGACCGTATTAAGAAGAGTTGCGCTAATATGTTTGCAAGCTCGTGTCGTTTGGGGAGAGATTGGGATCGGGCTTCTTTTAACAAGGGGACGTCTCAAGTTAATTATTTAAGGAATATGTCAAATTAGCATTAGCATGAATGGAACTAGGTTTAAATTTGATTATGTTCACAGCGCCTATATGTACTTTACCTTATTTATTTGCATATAATACGTCGCTATATCCAATATAATACCACTGTGCAAGGTGTGTTTGCAACCATTGTGACCATAAATGTTACTTAGGATGCTGCTTCATGCTCAACTACGAGCTTAACAACCCTACGTAGGCAGTCCAAAGGATAGGAAGAAGAGATCAATAATAATATTGAAAAGATGGTTTCTGATTGAACTTTGGCAAAGATCTCCTTTTAAGGCCCGCGAGGTGGCGAGGAAATAATAATAACAACAACAATAATGAAATCTATCCTTCGGGATGATTTAATAACTGCCTTCAGTATATTTATCAGAAAGTTTCTTCTTTCCGGGCAAATTCAATCTGGCCGCTTGATTGAAATTTCTTCTATCAGCTGTGATATCGCCAGCTCAGTCTTTATTTTTATCCTGGCAGCAGGGAATATATATTTAAGCTCCTTTTCACCTTTGTGAACATATTTGGAGGGTGAGCTTGAGCCCCTCTAACAATCACTTTGCCTTTTGCAGAGGGGATGAAAAGCAGGGCATGCACATTTATTATAACAGTTCTTAATTATACCCCCAATGCGAATGGAAACTCTTACATTAAAACCACTTTTTGTACCCAGAAGATGACCCACTGGACCAATGTTTAATGAGAGAAGGAATCTTAAAAGTCCTCTTTGACACATTGTCAAGCAAAAAACTCTTTTTTAAACTAACCAACTTCCTAATGGCTTGTCACACAGAGAGAGATGGAAAAACTCTTTTTAAGATTTGATTGTAGAAGGAAGACCTCCCAGAAGAACATGTTTTAATGGGACAAAGTTGTATCAAAGTGACATACAACACATTATAACAAAAGACACATTCTGAATATGGGGGGAAAATGTTCCTCCAAGGACGGAATAAATAACTTTGTTGTTGTCCCTCTTTAGCGCTGTAGTTAAATTTACGAGGTAAATTTTGTCTTCATTTATCCCAAATTTGGTTCTCCTCCTCCTTTGTTCATGCACTATTTTATTGTTGTATCCAATCTGAAATTTAGTCTCGCATTCTTTTCTGTGAACTATATGGTGGTGGTGTCGTCTTTTATTCCGAAATGCATCTTTATTTTTAAAACTTTTAGCTGAGCTGGAGCAAACGAATATTTATAAGGCAAACAAAAGAAACGAAGCTTCGTTTGATGGATCACGTGATCATAGCCTTTCTTCTTCACTTTTCACCCTTTCGTTGACCTCTCTGTAGCATCAACATAATATTATTATTATCTCTCTCACACACACAGGCTGCAAAAGTGAATCGAATTTCTAGAAACCTCCCAAAACGTTTTTGAGTGAGAAGTCACAGTGGTTCCAAAGTTTATTAAATGGTAATTGTACTAACTCTTACCGTGTATTGTCTATAAAATAATCAAATGCACTTTTGTATTCAGAATAATTAAGCAAACCCACTGTGCCCAAAGATGAAACACAATAGCGATCGAAATGATATATGATCTATTGGATTTGACAAACACATCGTGCTCAGGAGAAGGAAAATAATAAACTTTATAACGTCATCTTTACTACAGCTTTAGGGATGACGCTTTAAACTCACTCAGGGATGCCATTGTGTACGTTATTAAAGAGAAACGTGCCCATCTCCATCCGAGCTTCACATTTTATCTCATTCCATTTTTGTCTCGTTTTAAGCGATTGAGAAGTCGTTTCTCCTCCTCCTCCTCAAAAGACTCTTCTTCTTCATTTGAATGTTTTGGCACTGAATAGAAGATGAATTGAATTAGATTGGACATCTCTTGTTTACAAGAAGTGAAGGTGAAGCCATATGTGCATCATGTGGGAGAGAGAGAGAGAGAAACTCTCCATTGAACGAACCCGTTTTGGTAAAGACGGTTGTTACAGCACAGGAGATTTGAATACCACCCTTCTTTTTGCAAGCAGCAAGGTAAAACTCCTCCTGTCTAAATACGTTTGCGTATCAAGCATCATCCCGATTAGGACTTGTTGAAGGAAAGACTCCCGGCAGATCAACCGTTCAGATAAGGATTAGCATATTATCGGGGCCACTTTTATTATATCCTGTACGGCTGTGTACTCAGAGAGATTCCCTTTACGCTCCGGCGGGTTTCTGCCGCGCACTCAGCCAAACAAGGAGTAAAGAGAAAATGAGAAGAAGACGACTCGGCTTGATTGCAAACTGGTCTTTACCGTTTTGCTCATTTTTGACTCTCTCTCTCTCTCTCTCTCTCTCGCGCTCTGATGTGGGTGTGGTATTGTTCGCCGCCACAAGATTGAGCACAGAAAATA
>LR140676.1:0-15515 GCA_900659605.1 Tisbe holothuriae | reverse complement strand
ACATACATAAATTTTGGCTGCTCTATCTTTTACCGTTTTCATTTGGCACACAGACAAAGTTTACTTCAGTCATAGTAGTAAAAAATGACCCAGTAGCCCACATGAGGAAGTGGGCTACGATGTGACTTTCTTTAATATTGATCTTAGAGCAAAACTTGTAAAATATATATGAACCCGATTTTTATTTCCAGAATAACTTGTTTTATGCTAATTTTCAAAAAAGTGCATCATTAACCAGATATCTAGCAAAAGAGGTATCGCGACTTCGTCATGTGGGCTACTTGACCAAAATTTACTACAGTGACTGAAGTAAACTTTCAGCCCTTCCCATTTGAAAACGACTTGTCAGATTTCATTAATATTGGATGTGTACACTATCATGGGGCTGTTCCATGACCACATTAAAGGATTTATCAATCAGAATAGCCTAGCAAAAGTTATGGAAGATTCCTTTTCGCAATATCTACAGTTATTATAGAGTACTACTTGGTCTATAGGACAAAAATTTACATTAACCTCCTTATTCTAGACATTTATTTAATAGTATTAGTTCGGTTGTTTTTCTCCGCTAGATGTCTCTTCCGTCGCCCCGCGAATTTCTCGATCCGTTAGAGCGGACGGCGCAGAGAACTCGAGAAAAGAGTTCATTTCTTTGGCGCAGAAGCAGCAATTGTTCAACTTCTCCGTGACTGACAAAACAAACCCGAAATTTAAATGGAGAAAGAGACGTGTTGAGCATTTAAGGGATTAGAAGGGTAATTATTACTAATTAAGAGCTCATTAAGGACCCAAAATGTCGTCCACGGGTGTCATTCCGGACGATGTGGATTTCGACTTTCCTTGGGAGAACACTGGACCCGCCCAGGACAAGGAGAATCCCCCGCAGGGCAGCGGGGCAAGACCAAAGTCCAAGGTCGTCCTCGGCGGGGCAGCTCCCGTCAAGAGTGGGTCTGGGGCAGCCCCGGGAAAGAAGAGGAGGTCGTCCATTCTAAAGGCTCCCAAACCACTACAGGTAAGAGGTGTTCAAGCTAGTTTAGTTTAGTTACTTCCGAGCTCATTTCGATATTTTTCAGGAGATCCACAACACCAAGAGCCCTCAGTCCACCGAGAACTCGTCTGCCGCCTCCAAGAAGTCCTCCCGGCGACAGTCTTCCAAGAGAGTCTCATTCTCGTCATCGAAGCTAGTAAAGGAATTCCAGACTGGATCTCAGACGCTCACCATCTGGAACAACACGTATGAGGAGGAAAACAGCCATCCAGGTATTCTTAAAGAACTTAAGTTATAATATGAGTTAAGCATTTGTTTATATCCCTAGGTGGCGTTTCCATGACGACCGAGATCACCGCCACCAACACCCTGGCCAACGCCAAGTCCGCTTCCGTCCTCCCACCGGACACCACAGACCGCAAACGCGCCCTCCCACCCGCCGGACAGACCGCCGTCATCAGCCCCACAAAGAAGTTCCCGCTCTCCATCGACGTGCCCAGCCCGAATAAGGAGCTGCACGATTTCATCCCGTGCACAAAGAAGCAGAAGACGGACGGCGATGACCTCGTCACGGTCCCTGGGGATCAGGAGAACATTGAGAGCTCGTTCCTGAGGATGATCGCTGAGCAGAAGGCGTCCAATGACAGCTCGGTCGATCTTGAGAAGTCCATGTTTGTCGCGGACGGCACCGATCAGAGTGTGGATGTGTCCGGAATGGATATTACCAGGGCGGTGGAGACGGGCAATGTCAACAAGACCGTGTTTGGGGACGCCACTGGCGGCATGAACCTCACAATGATGTCAGTCGAGAGTAGCAGCAGCACAGTGGTCACAACGACGAAAAAGACGTTCGACAAGACCATGGTGTTCAACAAGACTGGTGCTGGACTCATGGAAGAGACCTGTGTGGCGCCTCTGGATGATGACGACGATGAAGAGGATGACGAAGTGACGTTCACAGCGCAAGCGTCATTCCTGAAGAATCTCGCCGCGGGAAAGCCAGTGGATGATTCGTTGCAAGAGTCGTTGATCGGGGGTAGTGTAAGACGCGCGTCTGAGAGCGAGGTCGACATGGAGATGACTGGCGCGGTGGCGACGATCAAGGTGGCCGATGTGAGTGACTTAAGCATGGAAATGACGAAAGCTGCGCCAGTGAGAAAGATTGGCACTGTGGAGGCCCCATTAGAAGACAACAGCATGGAGATGACGATGGCGGCCCATCTCGTGACCAAGAAGAGCGACCATGAAGAGGAAGTGTCGGTGAACCAAAGCATGGAGATGACCATGGCAGCTCCTCTAGCCAAGAAGCCTTTGGAAGAGACATCAGAGGAGGTGCACATGACCATGAAGGCAGATAACACTATCAAGGAAGATACCCCGGTCAACGAAAGCATGGAGATGACCATGGCAGCTCCTCTGAGTAAGACAGTCTTGAAAGATGCCGGTGTAGAGAATAACATGGAGATGACCATGAAAGCCCATCTGGTAACACCACAGGAGCTGGAGAACAGTCTGACTCCGGTGGATGCTAAAATGGAAATGACCATGGCAGCCCACGGTAACGTGTCACAGCATTCTGCCGTTGAAGACAGCATGGAAATGACCATGGCAGCCAATTTAATCAAAACCAATCGTCCCTCAGCAGAGGAGAGTATGGAGATGACCCAGGCCGCCCCCATGACGAAGCCTTCCGATACTGACATGGAGATGACCATGGCCATCACAAAGACCACGGAGGTCATTAACGACGCCGAGCACCATCAGCGGGTCCAGGAGGACGTCATGGAAATGACCGTGGCTGTCAAACGGACGACGACAACAGCGACATTTGAAGATACCACCGAGTCTCCCTTTGAATTCCCCCGTTCTAGCGGCAGCCTCAGCATCCCTGATGAGCCCAGCCATCAGTCTGACAGCGTGTTCGAGCCCGCATTCCAAGAGGAAGAGGAGCAGGAAGACGAGGACAAGGACTTTGAAGAGCCGACGCAGATGCTTACCAAGTCCGTGTCCAAGAGCTTCCTCCGCCGCATGGCTGAGAAGACCGCCTGCTCGTCGTCCTCCATGCTGCACATGTCCCAGGCCCACAGCGACGGCGAGATGCTGCTGCAAGCGGAGAGTGACTCGATCCTGGTTCCGGCGGACATGTCTCAGCTGAAGAAGTCTCTTTCGGAATCGCTCATGCTTCGAAAAGGTGACGGGAATCCAAATGAATCCGTTGGATCCGATACCAGCGAGCTGAACCGATCTCTGGATCCCATCAAGGTCATGGAACAGTACCCGATCTTGCCAGAGGTGGTCGACACCGGGGCTTCCAACTTTGTCAGGGTAATGATGGACAAGCTGGACGGAATCAAGTCGCTTTTGAAACGGACTGAGCATTTGGATGTTGAAGTCAAAGCTGAGGAGATTGTTGAAAATGAGGATGTTCCAGATGTATCCATTGAGGACATTCAGCTTCCAAAACCGAACAAGATCATCTCCATTTTTAAGCATTTGTACGAAAAGGAGAAGTCCAAATCTGGTAGGTGCTAAACTAGTTTCACTCCGAACTTTTATCTTCAACTACTTTATTTCCTTTTCAGATGACGAGCGCGGTCACGCTGCATGGAACCTCCTCAGCTTCTACGACAACAAGGCTCGATTCTCCATGTTCTACGACTCGCTCATCCTGACAGCCACCCTGGGGTTGAAGCTGCCCCAGGAGGACCTCCGTGAGAGCGGCGAGGACAGCGGCCTCCTCATCAACCACTGGACACTCTCGTCGCTGGAGTTTGACGTTCCGACTGCTCTACAGCTGTCAGCCAAGGCAGATCCGGTGTCCAAGATGGCGCACAAGATGGTGCTTTGGAAGCTGACCCCGGAACGGCTCATGCAGTGGTGCCCAACGACCAAGTAAGTTTATATTTTTGACATGTTTACATTATAATTAAACTGCTTGTGTTCTAGGTCTCTGGGCGAAACCATTGCCAAGATCTCCTCCGTGATCACCGCCGCGTCCAAGTTCGTCCTCGCCTTGCAGAAGATCGAGGACACGCACCCAATCTTCCGCGTCCAGGACAACAACACCCGCATCGTCGTCTACTTCCTCAACGAGGACGTCGGATCGTCATTCCTGATCGAGATCGACCTGTCCAGGGGGAGCGAGCGCGCGCGGAAGAACTGCTCCGTCCGCGTGCGCGCCGAGGTCGGGCCGGCGCCCACTGAGGAGGACGTCCGGGGCCTCGTGGCGCGGGCGGATGAGGATTGGGAGTTTGTTCCGTCGTTGGTCCGACTGGTGGATGAATGGAACGAGGCTAGGAAGTAGTGAATTAAGTTTTTATTTAGTGAAAAAGATCTCCTTGCAAGTTACTGTCCCCTCTTATTGTACCATTTTATATTATAACAAGAAAAGAGTATTATTGCGAAATGTACCATTTGGAAGTATGACAACACATGTTTCCTCCATTTATTCCTTCTTTTACTCCCTTTTCTTCTCCATTCAAATGGCGATATAGTGCAAAAGAAGCCGAAAATAACCCTCTGACCATCGTTTTGTTCTTTGTCTTGGCCACAGATACTATATGCCGAAGGCACAGATATGACTCATTTTTGCGCCCTATTTTAACTGATTAGGCATAGGATCATATGTCATCTTTTTTGTTGTACGTTGTCCTGTTCTTCTTTCTGTCTGACACTATCTCTAATGTGACTCAGTTCTGAGCTGCTGCGCTGTGTTTTGGAGGATACTTTTGGGCAAAAGATGTGAGATGAAAGTGTAATTTGTCAGAGCAATATACATAATTTAACTAACAATGAGTTTAAAATAGGAAGTATAGACGTATTTAGTGACTAGTGAGAATATTTAAAAATCGATTTCTCTTATATCCCCTCCAACAAGAAGGGGTTTTGTTATAAAAAAAATTCGGCAACTTAATTGAGTTTCCGCCCCCTGCGCGCAAGGAAAGAAAAGTGGATCCAGCAGTGCGCACAGCCAGGCAGGGCAGGCTAGAAAAAAAGTGGATCCACGATGACTGAGGCGCGTATAAGGGTTGGCTAGTCTCTCTTTAATATTATCGTCTCGAGTCTTGGCCACTTCTTTTACTCCCTTTTCTTCCGTCAGTGATCTTCTTTACGAGCGAAAGGAGGAGAAACCGCTTCTTGGCCTTTTTGCTGCGAGAGCCGCTCTATCTAAACGGCCTTTCGACGTCTTCCTCCTCCACTGTCGATCTCCTTCAGGGACGATGTGTAAAAGAGGAAACTAACTTTGGGACAGGCTTCCAACTTCCTTAGTTTTGACATGTAGAATTTAAATGCCTGGACGATTGAATATACATCTTACTGTCCTAATATACAGTGTAGATCATTATAAAATGCAATATTTAAGAAGACTTGTCAACCCTTGAGCTCGTAGACCCTGCTTATCATTTGACAATTTCAAACTGAGACGACGCAACAATGTACTACCAAGCCCTGGAGAGGCATAAGTACTACTGGAAGACCGATTTGGCCACTGGAATGGGGTCGACGCAACTGGAATAAATGGTACAAATATTGACTCGGCACAACACGTTTAAGTGAGAAAGGATTATATCGTTTTCTCCAGATGTAGAAGAACTTTTGTGCAAAATGACCCTCTATTTTATTTCTCAATATTTCAAACATCAAATAATCTCGTTTTAAACTATTTTATCTTATTGGTGGGATATCATTCTAATGTTCGATTTTATATCTTGGAGAGGGGATCCTTTTTTCTTTGAATAGTGCAACTTGGAGTGTTCATACATCCATTCATACTTTAGACATGCACACACAGAGATAGGAGTTAAAACAATATCACAGGATGAATCTTGGTTTGCTTACAACATTAGTAGTATTAATGGTTTATTAGAAAATGTAATGAGTGAGTTATGTAATCGATCTTCTGACAGTTATTAAGTAATGTTTGTTGCACTCACTCCCTAATTAATACTTCTATATTACGAAATCTGTTAATTATATTTACAAAATGTGAAGACTTGGAGGATGCAATTAAAATGCGCTTTGATTTATCCTGGAAAATGTATGCGTTTACGTCATTATATTGGATTTAATATTGTATCTTATTGGGGATAAACTGGATAGATATAAGACTCTATAAGACTCTCATGTCTATGGATAAACTGTCATCTTGTTCATGCAACTGGTGTAACATTACGAAATTGAGGTCAATATGTAATCATCATCTGTTAATACCTTTAAATAAATAACATTTCCCCTCTTTAACCCCTAGTTGGCTTCTTTTTCCTCTTCTTCTTCAGCAGTCCTTTCTTAACCCTTTGAGATCAAAGCTGGTCGTCGTTCCTTTTGTGTCATTTTCTTCTTTCATGATGAACTTGGTGATGCGAGTCGGCTTCTTGAGGATGATGCCATTGATATGATGAAGGAGCTGCTGCTGCTTCTGTTGATGCCAATGGCGCCGGTACAGATTTGGGACAGCAGGACGAGGAGAATTGTCGCAACGAAGGAAGATGACATTGAAGATGCGGCTGGAATAAGGGGGCATTTAAGGTCTGTTAATGGTAGTTCTTTATGATTTGATATGGCTCACTTATCCGATCCGCGTTTCATTTAAAAATATTTCAAGAATCAAGGCCATGCCATGATTCTTCTTCTCTTTAAGCGTATTTATTCGACCGCATTGTTGACGAGCCCTGCTCTAAATCAGCAAAACGACATAAAAGGTGATATATTTCCCCCTTTCCTTGCCAGGGTCGCATAATTAACCCCTCTTTTTGCCCCTCTCTCCTCCCTCAATTCCCGAAAAATTGAAAGTGTTCATGCTCGAAAGCAATTTAGCCGCGTTGTTTGTCCGCGACTTCCCACGTTGTATTTAAAGATCGTGGAAAACGCGTTCTGAATGCCTTCCCGTTTTTATTTTTTCTCCACTACCCTTGGAAAGTAAGTGTCGAAATTGCTCCGCAATAAACTTCCCCTTTTTTCTACATGATATCGGTCGAAGAAGGAAATAAGGCTGCTTTTTATGCCACTACTCTTTTATATTTTTGTCGAAAGCCACCGAAAAAAAACTTCAAAGCATTCCTGGTGTTTACTCCCTATTTGGGTTTCTCCCCCTCTCTTTAATACACGATGTTTTGCTCTGATAACAATTGCAAATTTAATTATTTGAAGTCTCACAAAAGGCCTCAGCAATGTATCGTAGCACATTTGGTTCAAAAAGGGCGTTGCGACTTCAAAATGAAAACAGTCATGGCATGGCATGTTTATTTGCAGAGCTCAATGAACTCGCTTATCACGTTCTGGTTATAAACCCATTTCACTTGGCGGAACCAAGAGGGCCAAGAAAAAAACTTACCATTGGTCCTCCTGCTCTCCAGAGCCTTCTCTCCCAGCCCCAACCCGGCCAAGTGCTTCTCGCTGCTCTCAAAGTACTCCTTGTAGATGGTCGCCGTGCACTTGATGTTGACGTGGCCGTGCTCAAAGTGGGCGCGCTTCAGCTGGAAGCGCAGACGCAGCTGCGAGGTGTACAAGCCGCGGCGGTTCTTGAACGGGACTTGCTTGGTGAGGTACATTGGGTGGACCTGGAAGGGAGACGGCATTTAAATCAAATTGAAGTAACTCAACCCTAATTATTATCATACGCGGGCCTAGCCTACATATGGCTACAATGTTCTCTTGCAATAATTAGGTTATGTTTAATTTTGCTGAACACTCTGTTTTTGTGTCACGGTTGAGCGAGACAATGGGACAAAAAGATGCATCGAGATAAGCACTTCCTCTTCATTCGCCGTCGTCACTCAAGGATCTTTTTCTGCTTTACTTTTTGCATGGAGAATGAACAATATTGACATTGGCAAGTGAGGAGGATGAAAACAGAGCCGTCATGTGTAAACATGGGACTAGTTTGTCTTTGAGGATATAACACAACGGCTGAATATTAGCTCATTACAAAGCTCACCTTCTCGTTATTAATATACCATTGGAGCACAGCCGGAGGATTTGAGTTTGGTGATGAGCAGTTAGCATCAAGCCACTCCGCCACCCTGTACCCCCCGTTATGCGCCCCGCGAATATCCGGCGCCCGGTCGGGCAGATCCAAAATCTCCATCTCCCCCTTGCCGGAGACGGTCTTGAAAAATGGCGCCTCCGACGAAGCCTCGCAAACAAACAGCCCGGACGTGTTCATGGTGATGTCCCGGAGGAAGACCACGTGCTCACCGGAGCGAGGTTGCTGCAATGATACCACTCTGTCATACAAGCACTCATTTAATTACACATGACTTACATCCACTGTGACAGAGGACACGTTGAAGACCTGCCACGGCGGCTTGTCCCCCGGCACGTATCTGTAGAACTCCTTCCCGTCCTTGTACCACTTGACCGAGTAGAGTGTCTCCTCGCCCAGGTGGTAGTTGCAGACGAGCCGCGCGCGGCCGCCGACCGTCTCGTGGTGCGGCACGTCCACGCTGATCATGTGGAAGCTGAGGCACGGAGCTGGAGGAGGAGGAGAAAACAGAGCTAATTAATACGTCAAGTCTCGACAGGTCTGCAGCTCTCCAATCAATCTGCGAGTTATTTCCTTTGTAAAAGCAACCCCCTCTCTCTTCTATCTTCCAATTTGGCTTCCCCCTAAGCCGATATCTCCAGACACATCACGTAATAACAACAACAACATGGCCGTAAACAAGCTTCGTTATCGCATTATTATGCATCCGAGATATTTATTCCACCCCCTAAAGGTGAGCTTGAAAAATGTCACCCGATGAGCGAGCTCTTGTTTGATTCGATAATTACCAGTCGATAACGAAAAGAGGAGAAAATTGGACAAGCGGCAGGTGGAGAGAATGTAAAAGAAATGAATGCTATTTTCTTTCTTTCTTTTTGTTGCGGGGATCAATGGTCTTTTAAAAGCAGCACATTGCTGGCTGACATGAAAATGAGGAGAAAATAGGACCGCATCTACATTGTGCAGAAAACAAAACTATTATGCTTTTAATGATACGGGCGACAATTAACGGATCGGCTTTCAGTGCATTTTGCCATTCTAGGAACAGCTATTCGTCATCTTAAAATATAATCTCCCCTCCCTTCTCTATTTACCTCCCCTTTAAAACAACTTAAAGCACTTTTCGCCAGGCGCAATTTTGAATTATGACCCACCCGTGCAGCTCGGTATCACAACTCGAAATCTCCATGTTCACCGAAGGTCATGACTTTGAAGTGTAGTCATAAAACCGGCAACACAACACATGTGCCACTTTCACCCTGAAAACAACAATAACTGAAGGTCTCCAGAGCATTGTATTATTATAATAATGCATATAAACCAAGGACGAATATGTGGAGTATCATGACGACAATAATGTGCGCGTAAGAAAGTAGTTGGGCGGGGTGTGCCTGTTGGCCCCTCATGTGAGCATTGAGGTATAATAATGTTGTTCTGTATCGGCACGCAATATCCTTGGCAGGGGGGCCTTCGCTTCTATGTAATCAAATTGAAGTGGAATGAAGGTTACGAATAAATGGAATAATTCCGGTTTATTTCGATTTGGGGGTAATGTACGACTTGTTGTGGCATATATTCAGAAGCCAAAATGCACTCAGAGAGAAAGATATTTGGAATTCAAAACACAATCTGAGGCTATCGCTGCTTCTGCTTCTCGGGGGAGTAGAAATAGCGATACCAGACAAGGTTAAATGTTTGTAGAAAATAAACTCGACTCAGCTCTATTTCGCCATTTACAGTCCGCTATCCAATGGGAGTATTAAGAACCGGCTAAAACACTCTTAAGACATTGCATTGTACATTGAACTTAGTTGTTTTAGTCGGGCTTTCCTTTCTCCGATCGAGAGGTAAAAAGCGATCGCAAGCACGAAAAAGTACTTGGTAGATTCAATTGGCGAAAAATTGTATGTATTTGGAACGGCTCCAAGATGGAATTAGAATAACCTTAACTCGGTCTGTTATTACTCTCCTATCGGAATGTTTTGCTTCCACCGATTAGAAAACGATATCTACCAATGCAAAACGCTCTTTTGAAAATAAACTCCTGCAAAGCCAAAACAAGCCTAATCCGTATCAGACTGTTTTAATCCCCATTCCAAACATGTTTTGATATCGTTGATCTGGATCGATATCGGATTGTTGGCAGGTGTCAATACGAATTATGAGTCACCAAAACTATGCAGTGCAATTGAAACCATAAAGACGTCTTGAAAGCAATTGGTGACTAATTCCAAAGAACATGAGACTTCTCCGTTCGGTCTCATCGCATTGCTGCAACTCTTTTTACGTTTTCATTTCCGCGGAACCTCTTTTCGCTTCCTTTTCTTTCTATTATTATATCATTTCACAGTGGGCCACTATAAAAGTTTATCATTTGTAAGAGCTCACACAAAGTACAACCACAGTGAAACATTAAAATATGTTGAACCCACTGTGCAGCTCCCTCGACGCTCTTTCATAACGACCTCAGCAATGGAATATAGAAGAGCCGGCGAACATGCAAAATTGCCATCGAGGAGGAGAACGAGCAAACGAACGAACGAAGAATATCGAAAGTCCTCTTTGTTTCCCACTGCAAAAAACGTCTCACAAGTCACAAATTATCAACACATTGTTTTTGTCCCAATCCATTTCGGGATTAAATATAGACCCGATCATCAGGATTAGATATTGAGCGACAAATAATGATACCAAATATAACCCCGCTTTGGTAATTGCAGCTGACGCTAACATTGAAGGTGGAAGTAAACAATTATCAGAAAAGGGTCAGCGGCGTATAATTTCCACACTATTGGTATACGATTATAATGACTAAATGCAGCTGAAATTATGATTGATTGTGTGATCTACCCTTTACTTTTTGGAACTTTTGCCGCGTTCCCATGCAACTGATATCTGCATATTATGTATACATTGGGTCGCGTGTTCTTGAGACATATCGTTCTCGTTGCAGCAATCCAAAAATCCAAGGGAAAAAGACCATAAGGGGTTGGAGTTGGTAAGAGGGAGAGGAAAGTTTTTCACTCTCCCGAGAGAGTGGGGGACGGAGGAGAAATATTGAAAACAATCAGTCGTTGAGTGCTTTCCTTCCTCAGTTTGATCGCGAAATTGCTGTGGCGGTCAGACGTCTCCTACTACACTTTAAGCTTCAAGAGCTGTACACACATATTTAGACGAAGGGGGAGATCCTTAATGTAAAAAAGAGGGGAAAGCTCGTCGCGGTTTCGAAAATGGACTGGAAATTGGTTTTGGACCAAATCGATATGCGAACAAGTATAAAACAATGTTGAACATCTGCTCAAGTTTCCTCATCATCAAAGCTCAGTTTTAGCATTCAATCAATCTCGTTTTTCGTGTATAATACACAAAATACGATCCGAATGTATGAAGACAAATTGTGACTTCGATATCACTTTTGACACGTGCAAGCCGAGAGCTGAGTCACTCACAACTCTGGAGGAAACGAAGAAATGGAAAGCATTGTTTTTGCAGTGGTAGCAACAACCCCCCAGCTTTGGCATTCTTCTTCCCCGACCACTTCCAATGGACTGTCTCATGCCCACTGAACATGGAAAAGCCCCTTTTGCCAAAAACACAGCAGCCGAGTGGGCGGTTTCAAGACATCAAATGCATTGGCAATGGATCAACCTTGGAGAGCAATTACCAGGAAGGCTGCAGTCGTAAATCCAGAAAAGTTTTCATCATCTCGGAGCACGCGTCAAAATAACAATCGACCCTAAGTTGACTTTTCTTCTTCTTGGATATCTATCCCAAGGGTCTTGTATTATTAGCGCAGTCTAGACTCGGAATTTTCTCCCACCACCTTCTTCGGAAACATTTATTTCTGTACAGAAGTTTTCCTACTTCCCCTTTCCCCGAGGTTGTAAAACGACGAAGGAAGCGAGCTTGCCTTTCAATTTTCGTGCTGTACTTTTATTGCACCCCAAGTGTTTCATCCGTTTATGACCAACAGCAGACTAATCAAAAGGAGGCAGAAGCCGATCAACACGAACACGGCTAATTCCAAAATGTTTATCAATTTACTCACGGTATTACATTTATTGCCGGCTTAAAACGCATATTTTATGCCACTTGATATCATCCGATTTACTACACCCGATGTACAAGGGGTTGTTGCAAGTACGCGTATACACACGCTTTTTATCCACATATACGTAGTAGGAGTAGGAGGCCATAAAACTAACCTCTATAGAATGCTCCCTTTTATTTTTCATATGCAAACACCAAGTTCTACATATTACAGCAATAGAAGGGTGGCTGCTTTCTTTCCCCCTTTTTACTCCATTTGAAAATGGTTCGAACACATATCAAGATGGAAACCGGCAGCGGAGCACTTTGGCTCATAAATCGGAGAGTAGTAAGGCAGCTATAAAGGCGGTGTCCCGGGAGGAGAAGGAGGGAGAGATGCTTTAATGCCTATCTATGACCATGTGTGTGTGTGAGTGCATGAAGTCGTCCCTTCGGAGGTCACAAGAGACACACAGACTCGATTCTACTCTTCGTCTCTGTAGCCGGGTCCATCAATCGTCAGTTGTTTAGAAAAGACGGCAGCAAGGGAAATCTCTACTGACGTTTTTACGCAGGGGAAGTCAAGAGATTGCATGGTGCCCTACTTTTAACACGATTTAAACCGTTTTAACATGTCACACATATTCTATTGCTTTTGTCTCACCTGTGAGCTGTAGTAGCAAGATACATCCCAAGGCCACTGATGATGATGATGCATTGGAGAGAAGGCCATTATGACAATATGTATCAATATAAAAAACCCCTTTCTTGATAGGGGAACTTTTTTGCCTGGTCTAACCGCGGGGAAACTTTTTTTTCAGGCTAATGATCCTCTTAACAGATGCGCCGAGCGTTGCTTTCTGCCTTATCACCACAGGCGCACGAAGGAAACTGGGGAATGGCCAACGTTGAGATTGTTTTATAGTTTTAACCACAAGTAGGTAATGTACACGTACACAAAACACGCTTATAATTCAATGTTTAACCACAATTATCACTTATTAGTTCAATTGTTATAATCTAAGTTGTTGAAACTTTTCAAGTTGAGCAAGAAATAAATTGGAAACTTTCCCTCCTCTCCTGGAAGATTATTTTTTCAGAGAAAACGATGGCTCAATATTTTCTTGGCTTTCTTCTTCATAGAAAATTGAGAACGCAGGAGACGAATTATTATTATTATTACTCGAGGATGAAGAATTAATCCTCTGGGTTTTGGCAGGCAGTGCAATCTGGCGAAATCAGGTCAAAAGGAGGTCAAGAAACTGGGCAAAAATCACTTTGTTAAATCCACTCTCTCACTCTCTTATCACCCTCCAGGAAGCAGACTGAAGACTGTCAGAACCAACACTTAGCGTGTGCTACTACTCAGTAGCTGCTGCTCGCTCACTCCCATGGGCCATTTGCTAACGGGCTTTTGCTCTGCTGCGAGCCGCGCCCCTCAGCCCCGCGCGGAAATTGGCTTTCTCTCCTTCGTTTGAATCGGCTCTCAGCCGGCTCACTCCCCGTTGTATGTTCGATATGTTCGCCTTCCTCTCTCTCAGGTGCATTTGAATGGCAGAGCATCGTATTTATCGATATTGTCTCGTGACTGCCACCGTTTATGGCAGACTGATTACCCGGGTATATTTTGAACTTCCCCGGGTGATTAGTCGCAATTTTTCAGCTGTAGCACGTGGCCAAGGAAGACTCCCTTTAAACACTCTCACACGCGATGTGTAAGACTATATTCATGTATAAAACTGCATTATGTGTAGAAATGATGAAACGAGGCGGAAAGAATGTAATCTCCGTCGTCTAGCCCTTGACACTGGGACACAAGAAGCGCATATGGAGCTATAGCAAGAAACAAGCTAGCTAACTGCATGGCTGCGTCCCCGTCGTTTTTATTGCTCACGTCCTGCGAAAGCAAACAAATAAACATGCTTGGCTGTTGTTGTGCATATTACATATCAGGGGTGGCTCAAAATGACATTTTATTATTATTGTGTTCTGGGTGGCAGTTATTTCTTCTTCCCGACCTCAGATTTATGTGAAGAAAGGAGCTGACAAATGGAGGGAAGAAGAAGGAGAAAGTAAGGAAGAAAGCGAGATTATCGGCAATTAAGTTTTACGGTCGAAGGCAAATCTCTCTCCTCCGTCTTAACAAGTCTCTGGGGAAATGATCTGATTGAGAAGAAAGGAAGAAAGATGTTGAAAGAAGAAGAAGAATTGGAAGGAAGGAAAATATGGGAGAATTTAAGGAGACCAAAAAAAGACATTCCAAGAATAATTGGTTGCATTGAGTATTTTGAATAGGATTTTACAATTGTTTATTTGTTGAGTAATTGAACCGATCATTCAATATATATTGGTTAAATTATTATACTTATATTTATAGCAAAGAACTGCATATACTCGTATGCACTCATAGCACACATTGAAATAAATATTATCACATTTTATTCATGAGCTTGCTTTCTCAAGCTCAGCCTCTCCTCTAATTTCGCCTTCTCCTTGATCACCTTGTCCACGATCTTCTCCAGCTCCGAGTCCAAGACCCACACGAGGTCCATCAGCGGCCACCGGTTCACGATCGTCGGGTCGAGCTTTTGAAACGGGCTCGTCCGCTGACGGGATTTCTTCCTCGGCAGCACTCGTAATGGGACGTAACCGGAGGAGGTTAAAACGTTCACCTAAACACAATGGATGCATTTATAAGCTTTTTAACACAAATTAGTGTCATTTTACCATTCTCTCCTGCTCCCTGATCGGACAGAGCTTCTTAAAGTCTGATTGAAACCGCCATTCCATGACAATGAACGGAATTTGATACCGTAACGTGGGAAGGAACGATTTCTCTGAAAATGCATTTCACTTTGTGGTAATTAGCCGTTATAAAAACTTTGGTTTGTTAATCACCTGAACCGAGAATGGCTCTGCATTCAAAGCCTTCAATATCAATCTTCATGATGACGTTGAGCTTTTCATTGGACTTCCTCATATTATGCTCAGCCACAACAGCCTCCAGCACATCACTGAGCAGCACCGACTTGACCACGCTCGCATCCTTCCCATCCGGCACAGCTGAGCTGACCTGCGACCCGCCGAAATTCCCTTTCATCATCTGCATCACGAGCGGCCGTCTCGTGTCGGAAACCGCATTACGAAGCAGCTTCATCTTGTTACGAGGGATGGCTGAGCGCTGTCTGGACAGCTCCAGTCTAACGATGTTGGACTGGGTGGGTTCTATGGACCAGACGTTGGCCCCCATGACTGCGAGGGAGAGCGAGTGGATCCCGAGGTTGGCTCCAATGTCAAGGAAGGTTGTGGATTCGTCCGGGTAGAGCTCCATGACATGGCCGAGCATGGCGCTGAGGTCGGTTTCCCAGCCGCCGATCCTTCTGGAATCAAAGATTTTATGACAACTTCCATTTTAATAATCCTGTTTATTTACCTGACGGTATCCGATATAATATCGGTCTTCTTTTGGTGTAAACATATGGCAACACTTTCCTTGTAGATTCGCACACAATCCTT
>LR140674.1:0-15520 GCA_900659605.1 Tisbe holothuriae | reverse complement strand
AACAAGGTCTGTGGTGGGGTGGTATCGGTGGTGAGGTGGGGATCCTGGTCGACGAGGAGGGAGATCAGGATCGGGCAGTAGCCTAAACGGAACCGGAGCATAATTGGATGAACCCCGAGTGGGTAGTGGACGACAAAGCGGAATAGAGAGACAATGTGATGAGTCAATGTGCTGTAACCATTCGTAATCTATTAATCCGTGTATGAAAGCCCCAATAAATGCGTTTCGATAGTTAAAAAAAAATAGTAAACAATTATATATTCGTGTTTGAAACATTTACTTAATAGGTATTATTCAGGATATAGTATAATGTTTACTACATAGTGGATATCCGAATCCGACGTTTTTGGTATTCAAATTCGAATCCGACAGTCGGATTAAAATTTGGTATTCACACGGCCTTGAACAGTACACTCGAATAGTTGGAAGGACAAGGTGCACGGTGCAGCTTTAAAAGAGGAACCAAGTACGGATTCGTAAAAGGAGCGAAAACCAGACATACTTTCTCCTCCTCTACTTGATGATGAAGACAACATCCTTCTCCAAGCCTCGCCCGGTTCCTCCTCGTCCTTCTTCCGATTCCTGCTGCAACTCCTGCTCATACTTCTGTCCCAATTCTGACTTCTCCCCAGGGACATTGTCATCCTTCTTGGCAGTCTCTTTCCCCCTCTGGCTGCGGGATGTGAAATGCTCATTGCATGGGGCATCCACACACTTGCAGATTGGATCCTGCAGGAGAGGGCATCTAATATGAAAAAAATGCACGGGAATTAAAATGATTTAAGGGCCAAATTTAACTGTTATTACCTTGCAATAGTAGCCGGTGTGATCCAGTTTGTGAGCAAAATCCACTTTTTCCACTGATCATATGTATACGGTCCCAGATTGCCATCCAGATCCGTGATATTTACCCTGGTCCTCTTCTTGCTCACCTCGTCAACGTTGTCCATCACGGTCTCAATAACAGAATCATACCTCCAGACCACCAGCTCCTCTTGTCCAAAGTCATGAAAGAATCCTGTCCTTGGCTTTAGAAACCGCGCTCCAGTAGATGAAGTGCACGCCCTGCGGGATCATCTTCACACCGATGTTCCACGAGCAGAGGTTGATGCCAAACTCTGTGGTCGGGGGCAGATTGATTGCTGAGCCAGAGAGGAACAAAAAGCTTGGTTTTATAATTGGTACGGATCCCTATTTATTGTGTACACAACTATGAAAGTGTATTTTAATTATTTTCTCCTGTCAATATGATACCCAGCTACTTTCTCCTGTCATAAACTCAGGCTTAGGGCCCTAGTAGGGCATGAGCTGCCACAGGGTTAGGGCACCTGCAGGGCTAGAGCCTTCTGCTTCACTTTTGCAAATTTCAGATAGGTGATTTATGGCTAATTAGCTCTATTTCTTCCAAATATGGTATTCTAATGGCCATATAGGGTCTCACAGGGCTAGGGTACCCACAGGGACAGAGTTCCCCACAGGGCTAGGGCTCCCGCAGGGCGAGGGAGTATTTTCTAAAATTGCTCCTTTTACAGTCTTAGGTTAGGACTGGTTTTGTCAGGCATATTAGCACTAAGGTGTTCCCAAAAATACCCAACAAATATTTAATGCTTAATTATTCATCAATTGCGTTAGAAGTGTCATTTAAAATCTCAAAAATAATAATTTTGGGATGATATTGGTCGTATTAAAAGGCTCCGTACCAATTCTAGAATCGCTCCGAAAAAATACTTGGAAAGTAGAAATGAAAAAAATATAATTACATCGAATATTTTTAACTAAACTTTCCGCATTCTCCTGCTTCTTCCTTCTGTCTTTGACTTCTTGCACCTTTTTGACCCATCGCGATCTGCAGGCAAATGAGAAAACAGCAGACAAATCGCTACGGCGCTACCACGTAAAGTTCTCAGTCAACTTTTTGAAAGAGATCTCAAAGAGAGGAGAGCCCTAAACTGCAGAGGAGGTGCCAAAGAAAAAGAAGAGCAAGGATGCGGAAGTTGCAGAGGAGCCAGTTTCTGTCAAGAAGGAGAACAAGAACAGGCCTGGGAATGAGCGTTGGAATATAATTGCTACAAAAATAGTCATGCTGAAATAGATCCAATGTGCACGGTAGTGCATAAATGAATTATGACGTGAGTAGGCGTGGCATTCTGTCCGTATTTCCCTCTGTCTTCTGTCAACTGCTTCGCTTGAGTAATCTCAACGCGCCAACTTTCACCTCTTTTTGTGAGTCTTCTTGGAGTTATTATATTATTGTTATCTCGCCCCGAGGATCGCTCTTTATATCTTGGACGGGCATCATCTGATGCGACGTGTGACGAAACTTTATAAAACCTGCTTTAAAGCCTGATTTTGGACCTTTTTTCCATTGCATCTGGGGTGGGAAAAATGGAGACGGAAGTAATTGATGATGTGCAGTTATTATTTTGTCAGGTGCATTATTTCCGAAGTTATACAATTACGCAAGATATTTGGCGCTTACCAGTCGCGGGTGATTAGTTCTAAACAGTTTAAAATGATTCGCGTGCTAGTATTAAGATTCCTTTCAGTCCAAAATATTGATTTACGATCTACGACTACTTTGATACGGTTTTACTACTACGCTAGATACGGTGAAAGTGGCATTTTTATGCCTTGGTATATTGAGCGGGACGAATCTGAAACGGGGTCTGATCACGAACGGAAGTGGCCAAGACAGATTTCAATCGTGGTAAGAATGAAGGAGCTTTTGCACACATCTGCTGTACAAGGAAGTCTCAAATTGATGTTTAGGCACGATAAAGTATTCTAAGGGTAGCCATCATAAAATGCATCTTAATATTCTAGAAACCACATTGGGCAGCCCTGAATATGAACATATCTGACAAAGAAATCCATTTTCTCCCAAGATAGAGAAAGTCTACGGGTGATAAAAACGGTTTACAAGCGCATAGAGCGAGCATAACGATAATCTATAGCCACAAATAAACGTGTTTTCACCTTTTTACATACGTTCCTCAAACAAAGAGAGTCAAGGGTGGAAGTTTCACTTCGATTATTAAGGTGAACTATGGCGCTATTATATTGTCGAGAGACGGGATCGTAACGATACTCTTGCCAACTAAGCTTTAAAATACAAATATTCCAGAAATCCTCCCCGCGTTCATTTTCGTTCCGTAATTGGTCATGGTCTCTGAATCGGGCAACAAAAGTAGAATTAAGAATCCGGTCAAGTGAAAGTTCCTAGCCTATTATTAAGAGAATGAATGTTGGTATTCATTAGAAGGATTGCGGGGTGTTTTACCCCTCTACAAGCTAACCACAATTATGTGATCGCTTAAGCTCACCAGAAGTACAAGCAATTTTCCGAGCTCGTACACAAAGCCGATTATATTTAACAGCTTGGTTAAGTAATTTTCTGAGACTTTATCCTCCCTCCATTGATCGGTTACTTAAGCGACTTGCTCTCTGGCCATTATTGTTATTAGTACGATATTACTTCATCTCTATATCCACAACAGATGGTCCTAGCGACAGTCTTCAAAACGAAAGTTCCCCTCCTCCAAAAAGATCTTCTTTTCCAAAACTCGTTTGACCATGACCAGTAAATCAAGTCATCATTTCCTTCTTCTATTTTCCCAGCATCATTCTTTTGAGCCATTTATATATCGTTTTCCTCCAAAAGGGCCCTCTTCGCAAAAAGGAATTTATCATCCTCACACTTTCTTCCCTACGAATGCTCTCCAGCGCGCGCGTCAAACACTGACGCATGACGCACAACCGCATCAGTCGTAATCGCACCAGTGACGCATCATGACGTGCCACCGAGTTGTTATCGTTGTTGTCCTCATGTGCTCCGTGGCCGCGGCTGAGACCGTGGTGAAGAACACGTTCAGGCAGGAGACGAGTAATAAGGAGCCCATTGTGGATTATGGCGGCGCGGATCCGGCTAGTGTGCATAATGCCGTCGCGCCGCAGTCAGGGCCGAGTATCAATCTGATGGGTGGCATCGCGTTCGGGCTGGGGGCCTTAGGGTTGTTAGGAGTTACTTTACAGGTATGATGACAGTTTGACGTTAAGAAGGTAATTAGCATGGGGAAAATGATTAGAACGTTGTCTGTGTGGTAAATGCACAACTTCCGCAAATACATTTTCTTAATCCTTCTATTGCCTTATTTTCATGAAAGATTGAGTTTTGCGACAATATGACAATTTCTCTAGGCTCGTGATGGCTTAATTAGAGCAAAAAATGCCGTGAGAATGTAGAGTGATATGGTCTTATCGTTTGCTTTCTCGAAAACTGAACGGTCTGTGGTTTCTCTTTGCATATGAATTTCTCTTTCATTAGAACGTGGTTTCATTACCCTCGTCGTTCTGCTGCCCCGTCAATTAAAATGGTGGCATATGGGACTCTTGTTGTGTGACAACTGACAGTCTGAGAGCTTGTTAAGTGACATATGCTGATGTGCATGAAAGTCTCAGTTCTTTGGACAAATAATTCATATTCATAAATCCTGTTCGTCAAGATATTTATTTATTCATTGAAAAGTAAATTGGAGAAATAACATAAGGTAGGCTTCAAACTAAGTAACCATTGCTAAGTTCTCTCCAATACGTATCGTAGAATCATACAAGTTTATATACAGCTTCCTTTAAATATATTTACTTTTGGTATGTACCTGTACTATTTTTGATAGCCTTGGATATACAATGCCTACATCGTTTACACCAAAGATAATTAAAAGGGAGGTACTCCAGAGACAAACCGAAAAAGGTGACAAAATCTGAGGGGATTTTAAAAAACGGAAAACTGAGAAGTACCCGAAACTCGGGTACCAGAGGCCAGGGACGCCTCTAAAAGACAAGAGAGTCCAGCCAGACACATGCTCAATGTTACTTAGAATAAAGGACCTGCTAGTTGTCTTTTTTAATATACAAACAATTGATTCTGTTCCAGTCATATCAAATGTTATACCTATCAAAAACGTCGTATATAATTAGCAAATTGCATACCTAAAAATGCCTATTTGGCTTTCATAGAAAATCTGCAGAATCCCTCAAATTGAGCCAACGTTTTCCCATTTTCCCGTTTCAAGTAGAGAAGAAAAATTACGCAAATTATGACACTGAAAAAATATCGTTACTGTAACCCCTTGATTAAAAGGGTTTACACCTGCAAGTGCCATGAAATAAAAAACTATTTATTCCTTATCCAGGCCTTCACGACCCTTGATGATGGCAGTGGCTTCAGATCCTTTGGTCAAGGTAGAAGCAGCAGCAGCACACCTCGATTCCTTCCCTTCCTTAGCGGAGACTTTGGCCGCGGCTGGCTGGACCAGTGCGGTGAGATGGCCATCTGCGACGCGCATGCGCGCTACAACGACTACGGAATCCTGGCTTTGCCCTTGTTGCTCTTCTTCCCTGGGTATGTCTAACACAAACTTATTATTTTCTATGAGTTAGATTTACCTTTTTATTTCAGAGGTCAAGATAGTCAAGGAAATCCCACGTCTCCCTACCAGGCTGCTGCTCTAAGAGGGAAGGCACGACATGACTGCTCACAGGAGTAAGAAAAATATAATAAATTGCAGTTGTTCAAGAATAATTTTTTTATTTTTATTTTATTTTTAGGTACGACTGCCTCTTGAACCCCATGCTCATTGTCAAGTTTCTCAAGACTGTGCTTTTGGAGAAGAGAAGATGAGCAAAAAGTGAATTATTATTGTAAATGCCATTCCGGTTTCAGTAGTTAACTGAATCGTTGTATTACAAAATAGACCAATTACGTGTAATTTAGATATTATTTTATAAGCATACCAAGCTTAGAAAAGCAAAGAAGACTAAAATGTGGAAATATACCAATTTTATGAGAGAAATTTATGTTTCTTATTCAGCCATTACTAAGAATCTTTACATGTTCCTTTCAACGCTCCAAATTGAGGAACTTGCACGATATGATGTAATTATAACTTTTGAGCCATACACGTCATATTATTGATTTGAATATCAAGTATTATTTAAGGAGTTTAAATTGTATAATAATTATTAAAACTCCTTGAAAGGAAATTCCTATTTAGCCAGACAAGAGCCATATGTACAAAAAATTATGTATTTTTATAGAGAAACTTAGAAATACTGTGAAGAAACCGCGGAACTCTTTCTATAAATATCCCGCAACCTCCTTTTTCCTTCCACCACGTGGAAGCACGAGCACAAGAAGCAGCTTGCGGGAAGAGGAGGCGCATTAAATATGAGACATTTGCTTTTTCTCTTCTGCTGAAATGAGATCTCAAGTATTCCTTATGAAGAGCTTATCATCATTGTACTTTGAGTAAAGTACAAATTCCAAGGAGAGGGGGACAAAAAATCTAAATAGTTAACCCATATTCTCGTACTCTATTTCCAAGAGCAAAATGTTTACTTAAATGAAGGAAGAAAAATCTTCCAGCTTGTAGTTTTCATTCCGGAATCTGCAGACTCGTCTAATTTGAGAACGAAGAAGAAGAAGAAAAACGTGCTCAACATGAATGATTCTGAAATTTCATAATGTACAGCTTCCAATATTATTAAAGCCATTAGAGAATATCGCATAGCTGTTATACGAAATATCTCGCCGATCAAGCAGAATGTTGCTTAGCGGGTTTCTTCAGCTTCCAACTTTGAACGATTATTATTTTTATTCCACGTCTACATCGACGACGGCAGCAGCAGCAACACACCACCAAAGCCAAAAAGTACAACCCGGCCAAACAATATTTCCACATTGTAATTGATTTCGTAGCAAACCTTGTCCAATCGGGATGTTGTTTAACCGCACCGGCGGCAGCTTAGCATGCTTTTAAAACTACTCTCCAGTCTTCTTTATTATTTTTCTTCGTCTTCTCGGTAGCCCACACCTAGTCCGACATGCAAAATCCTCTTTAGACCGCAAGTGACTCTTCTGCTGTGGGCCTACACCCTTTTTAAGACTTTGAACTTAGTCCTACACCGATTTGCGAATCTGCACTTGTCCTACAAGTTAATCTACCTTAGTCCGACAGAGTTTTATATATTAGCATTAGACCGCACATCAATTGTAGCATTAGACTGCACTCATATGATCTGCAATAGACCGCCAGGTAAACCTGACCTTAGTCCGACAGAGTTTTATATACAGTATATGCATTAGACCGCACATCCAATGTATGCATTAGACCGCATTTGTATGCATTAGACCGCACATGTATGCATTAGGTTGCAAATTCAATGTATGTATTAGAAGCTTATGATTAGACCGCGCTTATTTAATACAACTAAAATATTTTATATCCATTGCAAAACTTAAAAACTAACAATGGTACGTAAAATAATGTACATATGCAGTACCTGGAAGGATAATAAGATTAAGTGTCTAACGGCGGTCTAATGTCAAATATATTATGGCGGTCTAATGTCAACTAACACCGGCGGTCTAATGTCAAAATGTTTCATGTAGACCTAAAGTCAAATCTTTCTTCACGGTATATTGTACTTAAAGTACTTGTAATATGTACGTATTGTCGGACTAATGCTGAATCTTTGAACTTTGTAGGCCTAATAATATTTCTTTATGTAGATCTAAGGCAGGTAAAGAAAAGTTGGCGGACTAAGTCTGAAAATGTTGTAGGACTAAAGTCAGAGAGTCAAAAAGGATGTAGACCTAATGCAGATAAGCTATGTAGACCTAAGTTTGATTTTCTTGTCGGACTATGTGATGGACACCGTCTTCTCCCATTTTTGCAAACATTGAAATCGACAGCTGAAGAAGGAGAAAAAGAAGAAGAAGGTCTGGCCATGAATGAACTTGATTGAAAGCGAACTTGGAATAGGAGATAAATGTATGCAGAAAAAAAACACTCTTTAAAAGGTGTACTTTGTATGTTATTTGTCAAATAACTGGACTGAATAACATGTATACGCAGCTTTCTGCAAGAATTGCACTTTTTGCAGCTGGGAAGAAGAAAATTTTAGAACGGCTAAAGGCGCAAAAATATAACATCATTTTGTACTCCTCTCTGTAATGATGCATTTTCTACTAAAGAGTTTATTGTCATCATAAGCGACAGGTTTCTCACAACGAATAAGAAGAGGCTGCTATTAATGTTTCACTTGATACGTAATTAAAGCTGCAATATATTTATGGGGCTATATAAATACAAGGAAAAATAAGGGGGAGAAACATACTCTTGCGAATATAGTACGATCAATATCAATGCTACGATCGTTTCAGCTTTTAGAGTGTTTTTGTATTTGCTGCACCTGTAGAAAGTTTATCAAGATCATAGTCGACTATGTTTTATGTCGGGGGAGTAAATGGAGTACAGAAGAGAAACAAACAATTGCATGCAATTGTGTTAAATGAGCTTTGTACATGAGACTTAATGGTTTAAACATGTATGTGTGAAAGTTATATTCATTATAACCAAGTATTTTTGCAATATTAATTTGTCCCACCCTACAAGTCGTTAATTATTTTGATCATAATTGTACCTAGTGTATTCAATAGTCAATACGAGCACATATTCGTACAACATGACCCTAGCGAAAAGTCATATTTGAAACAGAATAGAGAGCAAAAAAAGCACGCTCTACAAAATGCCACATTTAACGCGTTGCTTGCTTCTGATTAATTGTCTCTGTCAAGACGAAACGGAGGGAGCGAAAAAGCTGTTTTGCGCAAAAATATTTGAAGCAATCTATGTGAGTGCATTTAATGTGGACTATTGTTTTAAAACACACACATTTGTTTTGTGGCGAATAACATGTTAAACTAAAAGGCAAGTGACATGTTCTACTGCGAATGATGAGGCAATACAGTTGAAAACTCGCATTTAGAAATATGTTATCTCTGCATGTTAGTGTTATCAGATGTAGACTCTCACATCGTTAAACCTGGATAAAATAACATTGTTTGTACTAACTGCCACAGACAGCATATTTAAACCATTTTTGCAAGATTTAGCTAAAACCACCGAATTCATGCATATAGCCACTGTAAGTTCAATGAAATGTACCTATAGTGGAGGGGCGAATTTGCGCGGGAATTCTTTGCAAAAAAGCCAGACTGACGTTGTCGGCGACGCCATCACAAAACTGTCACAGGTCAGCACAAACGAAGGAAGGAGCTCAGCCGCGCCAAAAACCGGTTCAAGTTGGCGCACAATGTTGCAGACTGCTGCCGAGTCGGGTTTCTAAACCATTATTGCAATACTGTAATCATTGAGGAATGACGCTGACTAAAGGTGTCCCTGCTACAATCAGGGATGTAACTACTCGTATAAAGGCTTAATATTCACTCTCAAAAGCAGCATTAATCTGTAACTTCTCTAATATGTTTTGGGAACCCATCCCTGTGGCTGTGTCGTGTATATATTTTTGCATGTGTCCGATTTGCAAGGAAGCGTGAAGTTTAAAGCTGGACTGAAAATAGACTTTGGTGCACTTTTTGTGTGTGTACGGTAAACGAGTCTAACATTGTTGTTGTCTGTTCTATAATTGACTGAGATAATTACAACCGCAAAGTACTTTGGACAAGTTTTCGTAACTGTTGAGTTTACATAAGCATGCAGAAACGGTTTGCAAAAAACTTCTCACTCTAATCTAAAAAGCTCAAACTGGTTTTAGTGTGACGGTTATGTAAAAGTTTATTAGGATTAAAAATGTACGTACTGCAATTTGTGGCCATATGCTACTTTTTAACTTGTAAACCGTGGGAATGAATCATAGTGTTTTATAGGTAAGTTAATAAATATTATTTTGCGGCAGAACAAAATGCCTAATATTTTCGAAAATGAGCTGAAACCCCGAGAACAAATGAGTTTAAGATGACGAAAAAATGTATTTGAGCGACTCGGGCAACACTCGAATTTCAGCAGCACACAAAAAAAGAAAAAGGAGGCAGAAAATTATATTCTTGTGCAAGAAATAAGTCTCCTTCTCCTCCGTAGCGATGTATACATCTATCTTCCAAAGATGGCGCAAAAAGTATTGATTTATGAAAGAAGGGCTAGGCCGGGCCAGAGGAGATAAATTATGCCCAAGCTCTAGCTAGCTCTAGGGGATGATGATGAGCTCTACCGTTCCAAATCAGGAAAACACTTTATCTAATTAGTAAAATCCATCTGCATGCTTCTATTGTAGTTGTTTTATTGCCAATAATTAATGTTCATCTTTGGAAAAATGATTCTGATTTGCATTTACAATAGTAAAGCTGAACGGCTAAAAGAACAAGGGAAAACGATGTCTGATGCTACTACCTGTTTGAGCCCTTTTTAAGGCTGTTTTTTTTGTCAGTGTTCTTCCATTGCTAACCGGATTTAAGGGCCTCTTTTTAAGTGCATTTTCCTGGTAGAACACATATTATATATTTATTAGGACAAATAAAACGCCAGCTTATTATGGATAAAAGTAGCTTTTCGACCCAAGTCATGACATCATGCTATTTATCGATTAGTGCAATTTATCTCCGGGGCTATTTTCGGTTTATGATATCCAACTGAAATGTGTGCAAAAAGGCGCTTGAGAGATAACATCAGCATTTTTAAGAACCGCATCGGGGTCGCAGAAGAAAAAAAAACTTTTGTGCACAAATATCCTCTTGCAAATATCCGGGGAAATTTTATATTTAAATATCATTTTTCAATTTCTTGACGTCTCCAGTTGGCAACAAGTTGAAGAAGAAGAAGAAGAAGTTTTGGAAAGGAAGGAAGTCTTTGCAAGAAAAGTTTAAAGACCTTTTAAAGCAACTGATGCCGCCGACTCTTTATCTTCATCTTAGACTTGAAACTGTCAGCTGTTGCCATGCTAGAAAGCTCCCATAATATAACTATACAACGTTACCAAACCAAGCTTTGTACTCTCTTCTCTTCTAACACTTTGTTACACTCCTGTCTCATGATGAATGCAATCAAACTCTCGATATTTTCCCATCGAGAGCTTCAGTGACGTCAATCTCGATCAGATTTCGAAAAAACAACTCCTTTCGAAACCGGACCCTTGTACATCATCCAATGCACTTGTCTTCCCGGTATAAAGGTCACTTTTCTCGACGTCGACGTTAATAGAGGATCGAAATCCGAGAAGAAGTTGTTGGACTGAAGAAGATGTCGTAAGAAAGGCAAAGGCCAAGGGCTAAATCTGAGACAACAGAGCTGCTCTTGTACTTCCTTTGAAGAGTTGACCTCAGGTCACAAATACTATTGCACTTCTCTCAAAGGCATATTAATAATAGTAGTCTTGAAGAGCTATTTGCATTGTTTAGAGCGGCCAACCAGTAAAACTTGATTTCAATTAAGGAGACAAACTGGGCTGCCAAATCCTCTTTTTACGGCCATTTCAAGTGTGACACAAAGACACATTCTCTGGTTGCTGAGCATTTTCAGTCTGTCTCTTTTTATTTCCCATGGCAACAGCCAAAAAAAAGCTTTCTCGTTCTCCTCTTTTTTCGTCTCTCCTCCTCCACCTCTTTCATGTTCAGATTTCCAGCAGAGGGGAAGAGGAAGAAGAAGAAGAACGAATGAAGCTGCTTTTCTGTGCGGACTGGGCAAGCAAGCAAGTGAGCGGCGGTAATGGAATCGGGTTGCTAAGGCTTTTGCCGCAGTAGTGGAAGCATGATGATACTATAGCACGATGTGAGTCAAACATCGATTCCAAGTTTCCTTATAACAAATCTTCAATATCTACAGGAGATGAGTTTCAATTTAGGAAGTATTTTTGGTGTGGTCCAAGAGAGAACCATTCCTAATGCTATACGGCTCCTTCTTCATAGTAGGAGGGGAAAGAAAGAAAGAAAAATCCTGCTTTCAAGACCAGAAAACCATTAATTTTCTCCATTCGCCAAAAAAGTGGGGAAGAAACTCTGAAAAAGTCTAAGGCAGCTTCCTCCACCTTTATATGCTTTTTCTTTCTTTCTTCTTTCGGTGTGGAAAGCAGTTACAGCAAAAGTTGAATTAATTGGAATGCTGGCTCCAAAACATACGCGCTTCTCGTATCAATCAACCCTAAATCCAATTAGTCTCGTCTTGAGTGGAGAGGGGGAAAATTAACCGCTCGTTGCGTCAAGTGTTTGCTTATGTGTGCATTTCCTCGTACTTGTCCGGCTTCTGCCTTTCTTCCTGCGTTCATGTGGACTCAATATACACTGCACTGCTGCTGCAAAGGTGACAAATGAAAGTGTACCAAGCTGACATAAAGCCGTTATTACCGCCGCTTCAATGTATCACACACTATTTGATAACTATCCAATTTCGAACATACGGCATATCGGCTTATGAAAGCAGTCTTCTATATTATGCACGCCAGTTCGTACGACGGTGTCCCACTCAAGTGTTTTGTTTGTCAGCTCTGCACACACTAGCTACGAAGCCATTTTCCAACGGAAAAAATAACAGAAAGTTCTGTTTCCTTTCAACCACTTAATTCTGTATGAGGTCATACTTGGCTGTGGACATCGCACTGGTATTGGTTTGATTGAATATGTGGTGGGGAGCTGGGTCCATGTGTGGTGCTAAGAAGAGATAGTGAGGGAGTGCTTTCTCAATGGACTTTACTGCCAATGGGTTAGGTTCGATAAGGGAAAAGTATATGTGATGATAATACAGTGAGAATTATAAGGACCATCTCTTGTGAAAACAGCTCTCGCTGTTTGAAGTGTTTAGATCTCTTAGGGCCCTGAATCATAATGCTGAATTCATTTTTCAAACACGGAGACGAGAGGCCCCGGCTTGGTTTTTACATTTCTGAACGGCTTTTTCTTGTTATTAATGGATTTAAAAGCAAAGAAGGGTATAGCAGTGGGAACAGCAGAGAAGAGAACGAAACACAGTTTGCTCAATTTTTGTTCTTCTTTCCACCCCCTGGAAACAACTTTCAGGCAGGCAAGAGTTCTTGGTGGAAAAAAGAGTCTTGAGCCTTTGCCCGCCCGTGGGGTAAGCGCATTAGGCCAAGACACAGCTCTCTTTCTTTCTCTCTCTCTCTCTCTCTCTCTCTCTCTTCCCCTCTAGTATATAGCCCGCCACGTATACATAGACAATGAGGCCAAAGAAGAAAAAGCCTTGTTGCTAAGGCTTTATTCTTCTTTTAAAAATAAAACTAACAGTAGCTCCGAAGCAAGCGCCGAGTACTCCTGTTCTTTCTTGTCCCTTTACTCCCACTCTCTCCCGGCCTAGCTGCTTTAGGATATTTACGGTGGCAGTTTCCAAAGTGCGAGCAGGATAAAAACTTTTCTTTGCCTGCCTTAAAACGCTCCAGTTCTCCTGCTTCTTATGACTTTTATGCAATTTTTTAACAAAGAAATTCAAATTTCTTTCCCTTGCCACTCTCTCTCTCTTTTTTTCTTCAACAAAAGGCCCCTTGACGTCATCACGTACTTTTCTTCTTCCCCAGCCGGTGCTGCACTTGGAAGAGAACGGTCGCAATAAAAATACTAACAATAATAATAATGGCAAGAGTTCTCTCTGTGTGTGTGCGCACGCTGTCGATATCCTGGCGGAAAACTTTTCCTCCTTCTCCTAATATTTATCTTTTTATGCCTTCGTCAGACCAACGAGGAAGAAAAGAAAATATCAAACTATTGTATGAGGTCTAGGGAGGCCTTTGCACGGGAGCACAGACTATATAGACCGGCCGACAGAGTGGTGGCATTTTTGGATGCAGTGATATTATGAAGGCCTGCGAGTTGCCGTGAGGACACCCTGTCGTTGCTGCTGCGAATCTTTGTCTGACAGCGGAACTGGTTCTTCTTGGCAAAAGGATGAGGCCTTGTTCCCCTACTTTACTCAGTGAGGCGGCAGCACAAGCAGCAGGAACAGTCTCCTCCTCCTCCTCCTTTCACATGCTTGCAAAAAAAGCTCTTCCAAAAAGCGTTTGGAGGACATAAATCCTTGTCAGAATTTCGCCCCTCTATGAAAGGGAGGAGAAAAGTGGGAGCCCCAGAGAAGAAGGACACCCAGCCAAAAGCGAGTTGCCATGTGGACCAAAAGGTGCCGTTGCCGGTCTTATAACCAAGAATCGGAGGCCTCTAATAGGCAGCAGAACTATATTTTCCCATACATTTCCGTATGGCCAAATGTATTGTGAAAATGCTCATTTTA
The DNA here is from genome assembly GCA_900659605.1 of Tisbe holothuriae. Lineage (NCBI taxonomy): Eukaryota > Metazoa > Arthropoda > Copepoda > Harpacticoida > Tisbidae > Tisbe > Tisbe holothuriae. The sequence continues at coordinate 1,436 of LR140674.1, read as the reverse complement.
ATGACTGCTTAGAAAATGCATTAAATGTTTCCCATATTTCTGCAATCGATTGTTTTGTCCTTCTATTGTGAAGGAGACTATTTTCCTATCTTGAACAAAAAGCCGCGTTTCTGCCTTAGATGTCTGTCGATACACGCGTCCGCCAATCAGATGGAGCAAAAACTTGCACTAAGGATTCAAGTTTAGTATAAACAACATTAACCCAAGTCAGAATCTACTGTGCGATGCACATTTTTCTCCACCCTCGTCGCTCATCATTTTCCTTGTTTTGACACAAATCTTCTTCTCTTTCTTATCCATTGTGTACTAGCGCTGAGCATACTAGTGGAGTCCTTTCCAAATGAGGTCACCGGGTTTTCACTTAAAAAGGGTTGAATATAAACGAGGAAAACGTCTCGAAATACATCACAAAAGTGCACAAAAAGGGGATTATTTATTGAGGACAGCTGTTAAATAGCAATATAAGATCGAGGTTTCCAAAATGTTTGCCAAAATGCACATTCGTGAAACAATACACGATATAGTTATAAAAAGAAATAGATTTGTGAGACTGACTTCATGCACAGTTGCGAAAATTAATAAGGCTGTTCATTGGCTGCTAAGTTTTGGGATATTGCAATAAAACTGGATCTATCGTACGCGAATAGAGCTTCTTAGTACAACATGGAAAAGCAGTTTTTATTCTGCTGTCAAGAAAACATTGGACCACGTATGTACGTCCTCGAGGTTCGTATTATTTATTCTAGGCTCTGTCAAGTACTTCATTATAAAGAAGTACTTTGCTCAGAGTATATATTTCATGAAACAATACCGTTATTGGAAAATAATCCCGGAGTAAATTAAACCCACGGCATAAAAAGCGAAAACACTGCCTTTTGTCTTTTTTGTCTCCCTACCTCCCGGAGTGACTGAAAGCCTTTCATAGCGGGGATTTTTCGATTGTTGTCATTATTTTGACCAATATTATTTTAGGGGAAAAAGAACGTGCTAAATATTGTCACAAAATTAATGCCACATATTCAGCGTGACTGATTTCAGCTTCCGGCGAGAAGAAGAAGGAGCAAAAAACGTGCAAAAAGTGAAACAATCGTGGGATATTTTTGATAACGAGACAAGTTATGCACAGTAGATTGATATTGCAATTAATTATAATTACATGATTTAAATATTAATAGCAGTGCAATGTATTTAATCCTTTTTTCCGCTTTTTTACGTACTTGCTCATTCATTATTATTGAGCGATCTTTTCTAGCCCCCCAAATGACTGAGAAATGCAGTACCAAAGTTGTCCTAGTAAAAGCAAATCTATTGGGTCCTCACAGTCGAGAGTTTAGGCTTACAATGGCTGACTTTCCTCCTTTTCTTTCTCTTTCTTGCTCCTTCCTGAGCTTACAATTTGCTCTTCTCAGCTTGATCTTTCTTCTCGGTGCTCAGTG
>LR140673.1:0-15536 GCA_900659605.1 Tisbe holothuriae | reverse complement strand
TGTTATGAAACTAGGGAGTGAAATGCAAGAGCCATGGGAAATTCGGATTCGGATAAAATAACGTAATAATCATACAGTACCCAAACACGAATCCGAATTAAAACACATAATCCTATATTTGGGTTTGGGCTTGGGAGCTAGCTCTCTGAAGCAAACCAATCATGGCCATGGAATATGACCAGTCTTAAATAACCTATTAAATAATTTGTATTGTATCTCTTATGGTAAATGAGTAATACATTTATGTGTGTACTTAAAACACCAAGACGTAGTTAACTTCACGCCGTTAAATCTACAATTATTGGTTCGATGAAGCGCATGAAACACATGAAATGCATGAACCACAAGAAATGCATAAAACACACACCAACTTGTAAAAGCAAAACTTCGTTTTTATATACTTTATGTGTTATTATAAGGCATAAATCAGCCTAAACATGCGCGCTCATAATGCATATGTGCCATTATTATTTGAAATGTGGTTTAATTAAAAGAAAGAAAAAACATAACATATATAAAGGTACCCGGGATTTGAACCAGCAATCTCCGTACCCACTGCCCTCTGCTCACTGCTCTAACAACTGAGCCACAACCAATCAGCTGGAAAAAGTGATATTACAGTACTATATAAAGTTTGCAGCCTTTCCATGCCCCTTGCTTGCAGGCGAGGCTGTGTTGGACCCTAACAACACCCTCACCATACCCAGAACCTTAAAGTTTGCCTAAAAGTAGCTGACCTGCCAAGTGTTCAGAGCGTTTTATCTGTTTCATTCGTTTCACATGTTTCATACGACACCGTTGCATGAAACCAAAAAATGTAGATTTAACGTATATAAAGTTAACTTCAGTCAATGAAGTAAAATTTCAGTTCCCTGAACGCATTATATCTTTTGCTTATTGTTGATCTCTCTTAGCAATACCATCTGTACTCTATGTAGGAAGCCCTCGAAATTAAGGGTGTTATATTAAAGTTATTTTTGTTACCTGGGCATTCGGCAATATTACATGCTCCCGTTTCAGTTTCCACTCCCTTGCAGTCTTCTCCTCCATGGTTTGGTTCCGGATTTGTGCAGCTACGACTTCGACTAATGGATCCGTCTCCACAGGTTGTGGAACAAGTGTTCCAATCTGACCAGAGAGTCCATTCACCATCAACTGAAATAGTATAGACAGTTAGAAGGTTAAAGTGACGCAATGACTAAATATTAAAGCCAATGTGTCATTGGAGTTTTTTGTTTACATTATGACTATTATGAAATGATGTAAATATATTGGTGATATTTACCTGGGCATTCATTGTCATTGAAACATGTTTCCAATTCAGTGTCCTCTCCTTCACACTCATTCCCACCATTCCTTGGCTCCGGATTTGTGCAGCTCCGACTTCTTGAAGTTGAACCTTCTCCACATGTTGCCGAGCAGGATGTCCATTCTGACCAAAGACTCCAGCCACCATTAACTGAAAGAAAGTAATTTTGAATAAGGTTACATATAATAAAATATTGTACAAGCAGTGTGACAAAGATCTAGAATTGTCAATTGGTCATAAATGAAGCAACACCTCTAGTTATTTCTGGCCCTTTCTAATATTGATTCTTATATTGGTGGGAATATCAAACAATTTAAAATTGTGCTACAAAAGTTATTGCTTACATTTTGAGTTATCCAGATCCCCGGCAGAGCAAAACTTCTTCAGTACAGGTGACTGCACCACCTCAAAGTTCATCTTTGTAGCTCCACATCTTTCGACAGGTTGCTCCTCACACTGTCTGGAATCTTCAAAGTATGGGATGAGGGTGCTGCCATGGATGCAAGTCTTAATGGGGACGAGGTTGCAGGAGAGCCGAGGGGTTTCAACAAATGTCTGTAATAGGTTATAGTTATATATAAGTGAAATTATAAATAATACTTAATTCCAGCTGAAGAGGGTGTTTTATTAAGTTAGTAATTATGTTAAGACTCCTAGTCATGGGTAACATGATACAATAAATAGATGTTAACTTACAGATAAAAACTATACTATTAGTATCTGCCTACCTCTTCAATTTTATCATAGCAATTGTCATTGTACTCGTTGCAGATTTCAACCTTGTTGGTCACTTTCTTGGAGATCAGCTCGGTGTTGCAGACTTTGTCGTATGAAGTGGTGCACTTTTCCTTCTGAAATGGATGATAATATTTGTAGTAAATATGTCATTTTTTCAATATTCATAATGTATTTTATGTGTATATTAATTTTGTTGGTTTAACACATGTCAGAGCTACTTATTGATCATTTTTTTCTCACCTCTTCTGGCCTGTATTTAATAACTTGGTAGTTTGCGCAAACTTCTTCCACCTGATGTGTACAGTCGATGCTCTCATTATAAACCAGTTTGTTCTCAAGAACAACTTGCTCGACACAGGTGTCAGAAGCAATGGAGACAAGGAGCTGCAAAAGGATATTTATGAAATACCCATTATGTTTGGTCATTAATCTTAACTGTAAAGTGCTCATAAGGCTTGATCAGTGATTGCACATAAAGCTTGATCAGCTCAACTGTCCAATTGGTAAGAATGCTCCTGGTAAAATTGTTTCTCTTCAGAGGAGCTAATGAATACGTTTAACACGTTTTATGCTCTGTACTGATACTGTAAAAGTACATGATAGGTGTATAACTGTTACTAATGCACATTTCAAGCTCTTTATTGAATTAGAAGAAACATATTTGGGACCTTTGGCGTCTTATCATTTGGACAGCAGAGCCGCGGCTGGTGCAATACATAGAGCTCTGTAATTAGCCATCTATGTGCAATATAACCAACTAAATTAAGTAATGAAGGCATTTGAAGTCTGTTGACATAATAGGGTGTCATACTTACCAAGGAGATTAAGTTAGTTAATAACAACACTTTAAATGGCATGGTGATGGTTTTGTCCAGAGTGGCGAGTGAAACTCTCTTTAGTGTTTTATATGCATGCAAATTTTTGCAACTTTCTTTTAGGCCGCTCCCAGACTGGCATTTTCCTTCCCAAAAAATGACAGCATTTTTTGCCTTCTCAGCCAGCCTGGCTAGCTGGGAGAGAAGAAGGAAATGAAGCATTATTTAAAAAAAGCCTTCCGTTTTCAAAAAATGCCATCATTTTCGGGCCAAAAATGCCATCATTATTTGAAAACTGCCGTCCTTTTTTGCACAAAAATGCCAGTCTGGGAGCGGCCTTAAGGACGTGCAAAAACCGAAAACCGAAAACCGACTTTTAGGTTATTTAAAAAAACTGAAACCAAAGTATTTTGGAAGTTGGTATTACAAAACCGACTTCTTCACAAACCGAAAACCGATCCTACCTTGGATTGTATTTTAATACCGCACATGCTTACTTTCTTTTGGTTGACACATTAAGCTCAGTAGGTATTTAACAGTTACTTCTTTAAATTGAGTGTCACAGGATTATTTTCAAGGAATCCTTGAAGTATATTTTTTGTTATAAATGTTTACACTTATCTTCAAAAGTGCCATATGATACATGAAAAAAGTACGGTGTTATAATAGAATTCTTTGCAAAGTAACAGTGATACATTTTCTAAATTTAATTTACCATCACAAAATTAATAAATACTTGTTTTACTTTCAACTCTTGAGTACTCAATTTCAAATCCATTATAGCTATGATTCAAACATGCATAAATAAATTTACAATATTTTCAACAGGTTCTTTGGTAGAAAAATATCCTGTTTTGCAAGATAATATCAATAAAGTTTTGCAAATATTGGGCACAATGGTCTTCCAAAGTGGTTCAATTTAATGATATTAGTAACAATGTATAAATAAATTTAATTATATTTTTCCAGCGCTTACCAAAATTGATTTATCTTAAATTTGTTACTTTTTCACCATCACCGATATATTGTGCTTTTGTTATCAATCATCTAGAAAGTTTTTTCACTCTGTGTGCATGTTGGTGAAAATTGTCAGACAACATTCTACTAAGAAATTCTACTGTACAATATCAAAACATACCCTAAATATTTACCGCTTAAGTTTAAATTGCTATAATTCCGCAATAGGTGCCTATTTATACATTTCTTTTCTCTTATTAAATAGATTATTAGGGGATTAATACATTTACAATTTTTAATGTATCAATGTCTTAATTAGTGTTAATTATGGTATATAGCCCCTTAAATATGCATGCCTAAATTTTGGGCCGGGATGCGTTTCGATATTGTACAGTTAAATTATCCTTTACATTTTATATCAGAATTATCTGGAAATACTCCATTATGTCATTTATTTTATGCATATCCCATCAGACCTATTGGTCATGGAGGAATGACTGTCAATAAGATTATAGTGCAGACACATGTCGTCTAAATGAGCATATATTGTGGAGTTACAGCAAGTTTAACTTAAGTGGAAAAGGAGAAAAAATTAAATTTGATTTCTGAAAATAAACCTCGTATATTTTAAAGTCCATATTTAAAATGTTATGCACTCTTTTTAAACTACACTTCTATTAGGTAATGAATAATACGCCTATGATGGTTAGAACAAGGATCTTCCTTTCTAGTATGTTCACTCTATGACTTCCTGTATGATGACAATATGACCAGGCACTACTTTCTTCACGATAGTTGCAAATGTCAGTTCCACAAAAAAATGTACATTTACTGTAACCTTTCGGTGTCATTGTCATTGTGTAGGGATAATCAAATGCCATGCAAAATTGTTCTTCATGTTTAGGGTAGATAGATAGATAGATAGATAGATATATTCTCAACATGTTCTTTATACGTTTACATAATTCAATCAGTATCTTTCAGGTGTTGAAGGCACGTGCCAGCCAAGCATTTTACGGCACTGCCCTTTGGTAGAATCGTCATGTTGTCGTTAAGGCCGATGGCATTGGGCATGGATTAGTGCTGGATGTGATGCGCTTCTTGAACCGGGGGGTAGCAGCTGTTGTTTGTCGGGAAAGGGCATGCCTAGAACTGGTTATTGATTATTCTCTAATAAAATTCTCTTAATGTTTTTCTTAAATGCTACAATCTGTAACTCTCTTGTTTCTAAGGGAAAGGCATTCCAAATTCTTGGACAATAATATGTTGCCTGTGATTGCAGTTTAGATGTTTTATAGTAGGGTGTAAGGACATGTTTACTTGTACTTGTTCTTAGCCGACTTTCTTCTTTGCCTGGAATGAGATGGGAGATATTTTGATTATAAACAATTGACTTGACTAGCAGCATGCTCATATAAATTGAAATGTTTGTAATATCTAGCAGTTGTTCTGTTCTCATTAACTCTTTTGTACTGTCTGTATTTTTTAAATTATATATAGCTCTAACTGCTTTGTTCTGCAAGATCTGCAGTTTCTGTTGCATTTTAGATGATACTCCCATCCACAGTGGAGTTCCATAGCATAATCTGGAATAAAAGAGGCTGTAATATATTAGTTTTTTGTTTTCTACATTTAAGATATTTTTTAGTTTTCGCAGGTAATATAATACAGGTTTAATTTTTTTAATAGTGACCTCTGCTTGCTTGGTCCAGTTTAGATTGTTGTCAATCCAGACTCCCAGGAGTTTGAATTCGTCAACCACCTCTATTTTACTGTTGGATATCTTTATCTCTCCAGGGTTCGAATCAAAATGCATTATTCTGGTCTTGCCTTCATTAATTGTTAATCTATGATCTTTAAACCATTGTACTACTTTTGGCAAATGTTCTTTTATGCTATTGGCTAATTTTTTGTCGTCTTTTTCTTTGAAGAGAAGAGTGGTGTCGTCAGCATAGCTGAAGTTCATGTTTTTGGGCAAAATTGTGTGCAGGCTATTAACATATATCAGGAATATTAAAGGTCCCAACACTGTCCCTTGTGGTGTGCCTATGTCGATTGGTAACATAGATGAGAGAGTCCCATTTATGTCTACATACTGTTTTCTATCATTTAAGTAGTTTTTATACCATTTTTGGACCGTGTAACTGAAGCCTAATTGCTTTATTAAGCCTTGATAAATTTCGTGTGAAATGCAATCAAATGCTTTGCTTAGGTCGATAAATATAGCTGACATTTTCATTTTTTGTGACTTGCCATTAGTTAAATTGCTTACCAGGTCATATAAGAGGTGATTTATCTGCATTTTCTTCCTAAATCCGTATTGTTTTGTTGCCAGGAGGTTGTTGTTTTCCAGGTATTGTCTTGTTTGATCTGCAACTGCTCTTTCAAGAACCTTGCTCAGGCACGGACTCAGGGCCACTGGACGGTAATTATTCATATCTTCTCTGTCTTTGGCTTTGTACATGGGGCACAGGCGGCAAATTTTGAATATGTCTGGATACTGGCCGGTTGTCAGGGATGTATTCACCAGGTGAGTAAGGATGGGGGATATTATATATGAGAACTTCTTTAGCAAACTGTTGCTTAGAGTGTCCCACCCAGTTGATTTCTTACAGCCCAAGTTCTTTATGATGTTTTGTATATAGTTTACTGAGACTTGTTCAAAGTTAAAGTGGGAATTGGCCTGTTTTGTGTACTTACTCCAGTTACTGTTCTTTTCAAAATGGCGGCTATAAGTGGATGCTATCGTGGCAAAGAAATTGTTAAAATGAGCAGCTTTCTCAGAGTCTGACTGAACGAGCTGACCGTTTATGTTTAGAGTTTTGATGCTTGAATCAAACTTTTTCCGGTTTAAAACGTTGTTTAGCATCTTCCATTGAAGTCTTATGTTATTCCCGGCGTCCGCTATCTTTTTCTTCATATCTAAATTTATGGCAGCTTTCTTTAGCCTGGCATAGAGCTGGGAATAGTCTTTATAAGTCTGTAGATATATATCTTTGTATCTACTATGGCAGTTCTTCCATTTCAAATATAACTTATATTTACGTCGGCTGCTTGTTTGGAACGCTTTTGTAAACCAGGGGGGCTTTAAATTTTTATGCTTAATCTTTTTCTCCACTAAAGGACATGCCTCCTGAATACATGCGTTTATTCTCAGTTGTAGGTTTTCTGCAATGAAATTGACATCATTTGAAACTGCCAAGTCAAGCATGTTCTCTTTCCATAGAAGCTCTTCTGCTCTGGCTATGTTAGCATTGCTTAGATCTCTATATTTAATAATTTTAGGTTCTTTTTTGTTACTTTTATAATCTAAGTCAACATAAATAAGACAGTGGTCAGATATTGGCGATATTAAGATGTGGCCCTCCATTTCAATGTTGTCATTTGCATAAAAATTATCAATGCAAGAGGCTGTGCCCCCTGAAATGGTATTTGTTATTCTCGTAGGTTGGAATATCTTTGGGAGGAGCATGCATGATTCTAATTCAGAGACAAAATTATATACATACTCTAACTCATTTACTTTAATTGTATCAATATTGGTATCCCCAGAGATTAATAATTGGGCAAATGGGAATTCCTTTTTAATTAACAATATGAGATGTATTAGTCTTTTAAGTGATTCCTCCCGTTTTTTGAACCCTAAATATAATGATACCAGTATGATACTTTTTTGGCCTTTTTGTTTTACTATACAAGTGCAAAGTTCAATCTCTTTTTCTATATTTAGAGAGAACTGGGGAAGATTTTTTGCTGATACGTCCGCTCGTGAAAAAATGCAAGTCCCGCCTCCAGAATATTTGCTTCTAGCAGTATGGGATATTAATGTCATGTTGTGAATGGCGGGAATTTCAAAATTGTTCTCCCAACTCTCCTGAATTGATATTAAGTCACAGTTTAATGTAGCATTTACTTCTTCTAATTTAGTTCTATTTTTATACAAAGATCTTATATTGATAGCTGCTATTCTGAATTTACTATGCCCAACATCATCAAGAGTTATATATTGACCCCCGGTCTGCGCGGCGGTCGCATTGATCAAGGTGGAATAGATATAAATGCCAAAAAAGACTCAGCTTGGAATGTATTCTTTTAGTTAATATTATCGGGAAAATGTTATAGTTTGTATTTACTAGTTCTATTAGGATAGAAAAAGTAAACTGATATGATCCAAAGGATCGCCTGACGGAGCCAGGTTCGAGACAACCCATAAATGGGCGAGCAATCTTATGGCATAAAGCCTAGAGAGGTTTTATTTGTAGAATTCTTATTTAATATATGTATTTATTACAAGTTTATTACAATTTTTATTACTGTATTACAACTATTACAACATTTTTTGCTACATGAAGTATATGCTATCTTTTCTTACTTTAGTTACTCTAGATTGACATATTCATATACATGAAATATTTAAATGTTAAGTTTAAAGGCACTGGATCAACTTCGAATTCTCTTTTTCACTTCTTCTCTCTCTCTTCCCCGAGCTCAGATCATACATTTAGATATCTTACAAGGTTGCAATATAAACTATAGGAAACAATCAATATTAAGAACATGTTCAGGAATGTGCTCATCAGCATTTCCAGGTTAATCATATATGTTGCAAAATCATTTTCTGCAATCTCCTGCTTGTTGACCTTAGACTGGGGATGATGTGGCAAGAAGGTCTTCTGGATCGCTGTCGTTGGTGTTGAAGATGTCCTGGGCAATCTGGGAGGAAGAGAGAGTCGGGCTATCTGGAATAGGTTTTTTAGAGAAGAGAGAAATATTAAAGTATGAATGTCAACCTAATTGGAATGACCAAGGAAAGAACGGGTTAATGGTTGGTCAAATAATTCACTATGAATGTATGAGTGTTTGTATGCAGGATGATATATTTTCAGTGGACTAGGTCCAGAAATGACAGTGCCTCATGAATGACATATGAGTATGGTACATGAGATCATATGATGGATTCATAATATTGGAATGTGCTTATTGTAATTAAGAAACCTCTGTAGTTCTTCAGGTGACTCAAATCTTCACCCAGTCCTCTCTCTACAAGACCAATTAGCTTCTTCCAATCCTCATGTGGCACACTTAGGGTGGAGTGAGCCTTGGGATGTCTGACAGTCTTCCTTTGTCTGAGTAGGCTTGATCTAAGTGTCTTCACTTCTTTCTCTAGCTTGTCTATGGTGTCCTTGACAGTCTGAAGGTCTTCTTCCTTGTATACACGTTCAGGGTTCTTTTTCCGAAGAAGCCGGTACGCTACGATCATTAACAGGATGTTCAACCCAATCAGGACAAATTGTCCTCCTTCCCAGAAAGGTGTCTCATGAACTGCCATTGCCTGCTTAACCTTGGCGTGGTCATCTATCAGGTAGAATATATTATCTAATGAATTATAGCTGCGATACACCAGGGATCTACCACAAACTAACTCTCTATATACCAAATGAGTAGCCACGCACCGTTAGCTGAAATGCCAGCAGGGGCCAAAAGTTCCAGTCTTAGCTGCCTGTGCAGCTGATAAGAAAAGTTCCAAACAAAATCTCTTTCCTTCAGATGGATCTTGATAGCTCTTTTCTTTTAGTTCTGTTTTGACACTTTACATATCATTTTGCATTGATTATGTGGAGATGAAAATGAGCAATCGAGCCAAAAAGTTCCACAAACTGAGCAAACTGAGTCGAGGCTGTCTACTCATTTGGTATATAGTAGAATTACCACAAACTCCATTGCAATTCTGCTTAAGTAGCCTTGGCTCATCCAGTCTGTCAAAGTAGTTTGTTTCACATTGGAGATTACAGGGTTGTTCTGAAGGTTTTTTGCCATCTTGTCTTTCGGGCCAGTTGGAATACATGGGGTATGGATTCATGGATGTTCTGCCGTGCAAAGGAGAAGTATTCCCTGGTAGTTGATTACAATAAGTACTAAGTGAAGTCTCATAGTTGAGATTACAATAATCTGTGTTACAAAATACAAGACATAAAATTTCATCATTTTGTTCATTTTTAGAATTATACTTGGTGGTGGTGTAGTGAAACTGCTTATTTGTGCCGCCCAAGTCAAACAAATGTCGGAAATCCTTGTCTACGCAACCCATAAAATATCTGTCTGTGTAATTGTTCCCCCAGTAATTTGTGTAGACTCCAGCATAACATACTCCACTGGCGCAATTAATGTTTTCATATTCTTCAGTTTTCGTTATTAACAGAGGGATTTGGATCACCTGTATATCTAAAAGTAAAAGAAGAAAATGAAAATATCTACACATGCTGAAAAGGGAAATTTTATGTGGGGAGTGTCAATCTGCGAGGCTATAATACTGCGAGAGGGAATTTTTGCAAGTATCAAAATGGAAAAAAATCATAAATAACAAGTACATACTCTGCAGATATGCAAAAATGTCATTATTAAAACATCTGCCTCTTGGTTAGTACTGATGATAAAATGTTGAGCAATATTTTCCTTGTAATTTGCCCTTTTGAAGATGTAGGTTGGGCCTAAGTTAGCATGCAGCTGCTCAACTCAGGACAAACTTTGTCTACAGTTAGTGAAAAGTGAAAAAGTTGCAAACTTCAGAGTTACATAACTTTGTCGAACAATTATCAAGAAATAGTTAAGATATTTTTTGGAGTTAGTTGAAGAGCAATTAACTTGTTCCTGTTATTGTCAATCAACAAACGCTGAACCAAATAAGAATAGTGATATTAATTATTAAGCTTGTTATTACGTGTAAAGAGGTGTTTATTTGAACTTACCTCCTTTACACCACACTGGTGATAACGGTTTGATACCCCTACTAGAATTGCAATATTGATTTATTGGACTGATGTCTAGAGGCCTTATTGGGGCGGTAGTATTTGTTGCAAGAGGTTCCTTGCCAGTTTGGCTGTCCAAATGATAAGAGTTCTCTATCCAAAATTGAAACTATTACAAAGAGACAACAAAGACTTTTAGTGAATTTTTAATGCTATGTACTAATACACTATAAACGTACTCACGAGGTAACATAGTCTTTTGAATGCTTATTTCAAGCTCTTTATAGGAATAAAACAAACATATTTTGCTCCTTATGCTTCTTATCATTTGGACAGCTGATTTAGGGTTCATTTTCTTCTTTTGACTCTCCTGAACACCCGGGTTCAAAAATCTTTTGGCGCGTCGGATTCTCATGCTTGTTTTGCGTTGCACGGCTGACAAGTCATGACATGACACAGTTCGGCTGTCCAAATGATAAGGAGCAAAAGGTTCCAAATCTGTGTGTTATAATTCTATAAAGAGGTTGAAATAAACATTCAAAAGAGTCCTCAACCTCTTATGTATGTTTATAGTATCAGCACAGAGGAAAAAAATCATATGCTAAACATATTTATTGGCTCTTTGGAAGTGTTACAATTTTGGGAAGAGAACTCTTATCATTTGGACAGCCGAGTTACGGGTGAAATATGGTAACCATTAATCTGGGACCTAATCCTTCAAATTTGGCAACCCTGGATCACTAGGGGGTTGAGGTGGGAGGGGTAGACTTCAAACTACTGCCAACGGGTGCATTAAAGTGGTCATATATTAACAAGAAGATTTTTATTCCCTGTTACATGTTTAACATAATTATGTGTATTAATATTTTATGTGTTATATCTGGTATGTCATGCATTTTATTAGAGAATGATGTGCGGGTACCCGGATCCGGATCCGCGAATCTGGCCTGGATCCGGATCCGGACCCGAAAATATTAGAATCCGTCGCGGATCCGGATCCAGACTTTTACTTAGTAAAATCCTGCAGCTGAAGAGATGTTACAAAATGAATATAGTAGCTGAACGTTGTTTTTGAATGCCCCTTTGAAGTTGATAGTGAGTCTGTAACTCCATCACTTCCATTCTAAGGACAAATTGACACAGGCTTATCCATAGCTATTACCCTATAGTAGCTCAATGGATCCGGATCCGCGGATCTAAGCTGGATCCGGAACCGGATCAGGGTCCGTCAAAAATCCAGGATCTCTACATTTTATGACGTGTTGTAAATTCAATAAAACCGCTGCAGGTGATCTTGCTTCGGAGCTGAACACCTAACGGCTGTCCATATGATAAAAAGCAAAATGGTGTCAACTTTGTTGGTTTAAATTCTATAAAGAGCTAGAAATAAGCATGCAGAAGAGTTTCATTTTAACCTCTTATGGAACTTGAATAGTGTCAGTGGAGAGAATACTACTAACATTAAATTTAAATGTTTTCGTTGGCTCTCCAGAAGACCCTCAATATTGGCTAGAGTACTCTTATCACTTGGACAGCCGCTAAGTGGCGGCGGCGGCGATTACGATAATGAATAGAGACAAAATTAATATAGTCGAATAGGGTATTTTTATGTTTCAAATATTACTAACTTTAATTTTAATCGTGCACTAGCATATGACATTGTGTTAAGTAATATTGGACGACTACTTCGGCTGTAGCTAATTTAATTTAATTTAACCTTATTATTAATTATATCCACATTGTAACCTATGTAACTGACCACTTAAAACTTAAGCGAGTACAAAAATACAATTGTAAGTGTAACAATACGTTAAAACAGGAGCAATATTCGCTTCTGAGGCAAAGTATTTTTATTTTTGTCCATTTGAATTTTAGTACTGCTTAATTGCATAAGAATGTATATTAACAAACAACCATCCTGGCATTACTAAATTACTTTTAAAATGGCTAAATTACAAATTACAATTTCTTTGTCCAAAATGTAATTATTTACATTTCTGCATTACATTTGATATTGAAGAATTTTGGCTCAAAATTACATTTCTACATAGTAGTAATTGTAATTTCTATTATTGTAAATTAAAAATTACAATTACACAAGCTCAGAAAACGAAATGAATTACAATTAATTTTCCCAAAAAACTTAAATTACAATACATTACATTACCTAAAGTAGTAACGAATTACTAGTAATGCTTGCAACTATCGTTCAGCTAAGCCAATGAGCAAGCTGCATTTTATACCCATTATGACAAAAACAGTAGCTGTTTAGCCAATGAACAGCCTGCATTTTGTGACAGGTAAACGGCTAATACGTTAAATGTGCTTTTGAGATAACATACCAGGTCTGGAGAATATTGACCGAGTAGTTCATTGAATGTGTCATTTATACTCTAATATCCCATATTAACAATGGTTAGCCTGACGAATTAATGTTGTCAATAATACTTCTCTCCCCAAACAAATATCGTAGCAGCAGCTCCACTGTCCAAATGATAAGAGTTCTCTAGCCAAAATTGTAACTCATCAAGAGAGCCAACGTGGGTTTTAATATATGTTTTATGCGTTCTACGGATACTATACAAGGTACATCAGGGGTTAAGGACTCTTTTGAACACTTAATTCAAGTTTTATAAAGAATAAGGAAAAACCAGATTTGGCACCTTTTGTTTCTTATCATTTGGACAGCCGAGTTGTGAGTGTCAAATGCCAAGTTTATAGCTTACTTAGATGCAAATGTCAAACTGCAAAGTACTAAGTTGCGAGTGTCAAACCGCAAAGTACTAAGTTGTGAGTGTATGTTAAATTAGCTTCCTACATATACAGGGTGTTTTATATAGTGTACTATTGTAACGGCCAATTTTTTGGCCTAATTAATCATGTATTTTTCAAATTATGTATGAACCTGGATTTCTTTCATGTGAAGGTGTTGAAACCAGGGTTGCCAGTTTGGGTCCAAATGGTCCCAGATTAGCCAAATAAGATATTCTGGGACCATTTTGACCCTCTGGGACCAAACAGAAGTTTTGGGACTAAAAATCAATGTAGTAAGAAAACTTGGCTTATGTACTGTTTGGGACCAAACTCCAATACTTTATGTAGTAACTGGGAACTTTTCAAGAAAAATTTGGGACCAAGCAAAAAAATTCCCCTGGCAACCCTGGTTAAAACATAAATAAGCACCTCTACCCAGGAATGAGTTAGGAAAACTGCCGGAAAACTTCTCTTTTCCTTCTCTAGCTTACAAGGTGTGAGTGTGTGCTGGGATGAAGGAAAATGGAAGGAAACAAAAAGTTTTCTGGTAGATTTTTGGTAGTATTCTGGTAGTTAACCAGAAGGTTTCCTCTGTTCCTGCCGGTGTAGGAGACTCCTAAGGGATAACTGTGCATTACTATTGCATGGTGGCTAATTTATTATTGGCATGTATCTGCGATTAAAGTACAATATTGAATATTTATGCTATTTTTTAATTTCATACTCTGTACTGTCAAGATTTCGATATATGAACTACAATCCTTCCACACAACCCATTTTATCACGTGCTACCTTTGTCTTTGATTTGTCAAAATAACGGTTGAGTAAATATACATGCAACAATGCCACATTACAATATCAAAACACATCCCAGGGTTTTGCCAAAAATGAACAATATAACAAATGTTGTATTTTATGTATTTCTCTAACTAGTAATTTTCTAGCTGTTTTTTTAATTCTTCTCTGTTCCATTACATACAGCTGCAAAGCTGCAACTCCTAGTCTTGTAGGCGTCTCCTTTGCAGCTGTATATTGGTGGGTCTTTCTCCATTTCAGCCACTTTGGAACAGTTGCGTTGTTTGATGGATATTTCCTTATTGCATGCAGCTGTAGCATTGCAGCGACTATCATCCCATTGCTTGGGCCAGTTATTCCAAGGTTGATACACTATAATTAAGATAAGTAATTTTAGTTGTTAGTTTTGTTTGGAAAATTTGATGAGTTGAGTTTGAGGAGCTTGGGGATTAATAATTGATTGATTTAACACATAATCAATTACTTTACCCACCCTAAGAACTTTGATATGAATATAGACAAAAGTAATGGTAAACATTATATATTACACTTGGGTGGTTGCACTTTTGCTCTTGCTTCACACCCATGTTGGGCAACATGTAAGGACGTGCGGTTTGTGAAATACAAACCAAGTCGGTTTTCGGTTTCGGTTTTCGGTTTGGTTTTTGGTTTTTAAAGTATGTAGTAAACTTGATCTTTGCTCTGCACTTTTTGGCACGCCCAATCAAAGAATGAGATTGAGTTCTAAAGTTGATTAAAATTATGTGCAAACTGCTGATTATAATTGTGCACTGGTGTCATTGGTGCGTGTGATCTTTCGAAATAAGACATTTCCTTACTGAAAAGTCAAATTTTTAGAAAACCGACATGCCGTCTAAAACCAACTTTTTGCAAACCGAAGTTGGTTTTGGTTTTGGTTTTTAAATACACCAAAAATCGGTTTTCGGTTTTCGGTTTTCGCACGTCCTTAGCAACATGGATGAAGGCTGTCACACTTGGTACCCCATGGCCCAGATTTCCATCAGCTCTGGAGCACCAAATGAGAGATACAAAATGTTTAAATTTTGTATAAAACGTTTTGGCCTTCAAAAAAGCCTTTAAAATTAAGGCCAGCCATTAAAACTGATGTGATAGAGCTGATATATAGCCATTTTCTTTTTTACAGTTATTCTGTATATCTGTATATCTGATGATTCCCATTTTAAAAGACAAACTGGCACTTCCTAATGTTTCATGAGAGATTAAGACGTGCTCTTAGACCAATGTGTATAAAATGTCATTAATTAAGTCTTTAAGCAGTCTCCCAGACAGGCATTTTCCAAAAAAAAATTGCGTTTCTGCCGTCTTTTTTTCCTGGGACTTAGATTATTTTTTCTTGCCTGGCTAGCTGGTGAGTGAGTGCAGAAAGTGAAATGATTCTAA
>LR140672.1:0-15536 GCA_900659605.1 Tisbe holothuriae | reverse complement strand
AAAGCTCTCTTCAAGCTCTATACAGGTTTAGCATAACCCCATTTTGGCAAAATGGCACTTTTTCCTTCTTATCAATTTAAGTTAGTTACTATAACCGCGGTTCGCAATTTAGCATTCTATTAACATATTTTGCCCCTCCATATATACTTAGACGCCCTCTCTGAGTGGCAACCCTGGGATGATTGCACCAAAACCTGCGGCCAGGGCACTCAGACCCGCACTCGTGTCTGTGAAGGAGCCGTCTGTGATCAATATGAGTTGACTGAGTCAACGACATGTGTAATGGATGAGTTCTGTCCAGGTAAGGAAGTAATGAGAGAAAGATAAAAATACAACATAATTATATCTTTCATTGAGACTTCTTGGCTCAGTGTCTCCTTATGATTATGCAGTGCATACATTATTTTATTTCATTAATTTGCAATCCCATTCTTATGTTTGCCTTTGATTAATAAAAACATTATTCATATCTGTCCTTGTGTGCAAAATGATGCCCAAATATGCTTGTAAAAATACAATGATTTTAATAAGTTATATATTAAATATACATTAAATATACTATATATACAGGGTGATCAAATAAGAGTGTGTCAAAAACATTGGCCCCTAGCTCTCACCTGAGGCATTTCATAATAATCCTATTGAAAGAAAAACTTTTGGAAAATTAATGCCTTTTTAGGAGAAACTGTTAGTATTATAGAAGCTGTTTATATAAATTGCTACAGAGATGCTAGCAAAGATGCACCATTGTTTACTTTTCTTTAAGGCTGGGGCCAATTTCTGTCAAAAGTAATTTTGCAAACATGCTTCCTAATGCTTGTCCTACTCTCATATGCTCTAAATCTGATTGATCTTATTCTTTAATGCTCTGTACTGCAGTAGTCAACCATTGAACAAAGATATATTAGGGGGAATATGCTCCTTTTGCAATTTAATGCTTTGGATGTCTGACAAATGAGGCCACATTTGAAAGAAAGTTGAATTTGAACACTGTCCCTCTATTTACTCATAACTTTTGTGTTACTCATCATCAACAAAATCTGATTGGTTGTACAAAATTGGCATTAGTGTCATAAACTTTTTTGCTTCAACAACTTTTGTCTCAAGCTAGTCACTGAGGAGTTATTCTTCTTTACTTTTGACACACTCTTATTTGATCACCCTGTATATAGTATTATTTTCCACACATATTAGTTATTATTTACGATTTTATTAAAAATTGTGTAAATATTTTTTTGAAATATTTAACTAACTATCCTTAGTTGACGGATTTTGGATGGAGTGGAACCCCTGGACGAGCTGCACCAAAGCATGCGGCGGCGGAGAGAGAACAGCATTCAGGTGATGATTAATAACAGTAGTTTAAGATTTCAAAATCAATTCATGATAGTAAAACAGTTATGGAGTAGTCAAGGTAAAATATATAACTTTGATGTAAAGGTAATAGAAACTAAAATATTCTAGATAGAAACCATAGAACCTGCAAAGATGGCAAGTTTATACGATTAAGCTAGTATTTTTATTACAGAACATCTTTTTCTATATTTAATTAATTGTACAACCGCTTCCGTACAATGCTTTGGAGTATCTTCAAGATTGTTTGGCATGGTTCTAGCTTTGGTACAGTGCTCTTTATAACATGTATATCACTCAGAAAGTGTATTTTTCATATTTCCCCTATGCCAATATGATACCCAGCTACCATTTAACCCCCTAGATGCTAGGTTTGGGACACTGGTGGGTCAGGGGCTCCCGCAGGGCTAGGGTACCTGAAGGATTAGGGCTCCCGCAGGGCTAGGGAACTGGAACTTAAGACTTGGGCGTGTTTCAATGTTAGGTTAGGTTTAGTTAGGAAAATTAGCTCTATTCGACCTGGTATATGCTATTAGTGATCTAACATAGGCTCATTCATAGTTAGGGTACCCGCAGGGCAAGGGCAAAACTAGGGCAACTAGGGCTCCCGCAGGGCAATGGAACTTTTGTAAAGAATATTTTTTTTGAAGTAAGGTTAGGTTACGTTAGGCATATTAGCACTAATTTTAAGAGCTAACATATGTTTTAATGCCTATTATGCTTCATTACCACCCAAAATATCTTAAAAATAGAGAAAAAAATATTTTGAGTAAAAATTGGCCAAAGTAGAGGTTACTGTACCAAAGCTAGAACCGCTCCGATTGTTTCCTATCCTTTTCTTAGGGATTGCTCTCCACCAAAGTACAAGGGCAATGATTGCATAGGTGTGGCAAAGAAGGCAGAAGTGTGTAATACTGGCTCTTGTGCAGGTAAATTGCCAGAATATATATAAAGAGACATGCGGAGGATAGAATACGGCAAATACAGAACAGCAGCTTCCCGAACATTCTGGATCAGTTCCTTGAATCGAAAAATACCCTCGTAGTAACGACGTATAACATGTCACCTAGTACCTGGATCAGACTCTGAGCATCTATGTAAAAGTAGCAGTCAACTGTTTTTCTACAGAAAGTATAATACCCTAAACGCGTCATTACTTGATATTTAGGGTGGCAACACATTTTGCTATTCCCATTGTTGCTCACCTGGACAATGCCCAGTTGACCGGCTTCCCGAACGCATCCCCAACGGCTGCTAATCGGAGATTAGCCTACTTTTGGAAGCAGGACAAGCTCCAGCGGCCGCCGCCGCTGCGAGCGGGTCAGACAACGCTAACGCTCGATTTCCGCGTGCTTTTTCAAAGCAACTCATCAGTCACCTTCAGACCGTCTTCAAGCTTAATTGAGCCCCTTTTGAGGCTCCCAGATTAGGCATTGGAGGTGTTCCAGAAGGTAGACTCCCCTATCGGAACCAGCCCCTAGGCCCAGGTCCGAGACGATTACCACCCACCATAACCAGTTTAAGTATCAATATAAGTTTGTAAGACTCGGCAGGAGGTCATGGATCGCTTCCGCAACTACGCGGCGACGCCGAACAGGATGGACAACGTCAGCGAGTCCAGTTCGCTCGCGCCCCAGGACACCCAATCCAGCAACGATCTCACCGCTGAGGGTTTTGACACGCCCACCGGCTGTGACACCTTACAGCACAACTTTGCTGAGCAGGTGACCATTGAG
The DNA here is from genome assembly GCA_900659605.1 of Tisbe holothuriae. NCBI lineage: Eukaryota > Metazoa > Arthropoda > Copepoda > Harpacticoida > Tisbidae > Tisbe > Tisbe holothuriae. Next base: position 12,447 of record LR140672.1, on the reverse strand, counting down.
GAGCAACAGGTGGCAACAGGAGGCGCCACCGCAGCACCCCTACAGGCGACTGCTGCAGCAACCTCCAAGGAGACCGCGACCACGAATAACGCCTGTGGAATTACCTCCGAGCCAGTGTAGCAGCAGTTCTGCTCCCAGGAGCCGGCCGTACCCAGCTATCAGCTGGAGGCCAAGCCCCAATCGGGACCTCAACTGCTGCAGGAGCCACTGCATCTACAAGGCTCCACTACGGACGAGTACGCTACGCCGGAACAGGAGAACCCGCCGGCGCAGCCGTCCCTGGAGGCAGCCGCCCATGGTAGCCAAGCCACCTTTACCCATGGTGACCAGGATTACGACCCTCACCATGCTGAGTCGGCTCAGCACCACGCCGCTGCTGCAACCACTGCCGCGCCCTTGCCCAGCAATGATGCCACTATGGCAACCCCCACGGGGAGTACTGCCAAGTCGGCTTCAGAGGCCACTGCCAGCAGCTGGAGCTTCTTCCCACGAGAGGAGGAGCAGCGCAGCATCAAGCCGGAGAAGGAGAAACCAGCTGCGGCTTCCCAGCCATCGGATCCCTTCTCCCCTGACAGTGAGGAAGCTGAGGATGCGTACATTTTTGATGGTTGTCCCGTGGACGCCCACGCCAAAGTGGGAGACGCCGTACACCGATGCGACCTCCCTACGGAAGCAATCAAACTCTTGTACCAGAAGGGCTTCATCACCAAGAAGAACATTGCGGACATGTCTGCCAGGCGCCAGGCGCAAATGGTAGGAGCGGACCGACCTTCTTCTCCATCGGCATCTGAGTCCAAGTCGGACTCAGTCTTCCGCATGCCGCAGCCCATGGGACTGCTTGGCGCCAACAGGTGGCCTGTAGGCAGCCAGAAGCCGGGACTATCATGGGACAGCAACTCTGCGGCAACTAGACTGGCGGTGGGGACACCAGAGGAAGCCCAAAGTCTAGAGGAGGATGCCAACACCAACGCGGCATCCGGCGGCGTTGCTAGCCGCCCAGCCACGTTAGTGGCAGATGGCACCGAGGCTACAATCAGCCCAACTCCATCCTACAGGGAGGCCAGGGCTGTCTTCTCACCAGAGGAACAGGCGCCGCAGCAGGCTACAGCTGCGTTCACCTGTGAGACTGCGTCCACGGCCCACGCCAAAGCTAGCAAACCTGCTGCTCAGCCGTCCATGCACGGCCACAACCATTACAGGTTCTCCGCCACTCAGACCATCACCGTCACTGAGCTCGACCAGGACCGCGACTGGCTTAACGACGTTGACCCGGCCCAGATGACTGATCACCGTAGCGGACAGGATAGGAATGACACTACGGACACAAACCCTACTGGAGAGGACACGAATGCGGACACAGTCATGGAGCGCACTCCCGTGGGCACGGATGACCAGCCCTTCATGCGCAGAGGTGCATATGACGATGACCCGGAGTTGCAGGACCCGTCTCTACAACAACAACAGGTGAAACAGGAGTAGCAGGTGAACCAGCTGGTAGACCTGATGCAGCACAACCTGCAGCCCCAGTACCAGCAGCATGACCAGCAATACCACTCCCGCTTTGCAAACAACGTTGTCCAGGAGCACCAGCAGCCCCGAGACGTCCCGCCTGGCCTGGAACGTGTGGCCGAGCGCGCGCATTGCCCTGTAGCAGAGCCAGCACCCAGCACCCCCGCACAGCCCCCTGGGGCCAGCGGGTGGCACTGTGTGGCCATCTGAGGAGGCTATCGCTGACAGAACCGGTGGCGGATTCCAATTTCCCCATCGACCAGGAATCAGCGCCTAGGGAGCCAACCCCACCGCTTCCTAATGGAGTCCACCATTTAAACTAGGAACGGCGGCAACGGGTGCAGCCAACGGTGCCAATGCCAGCCACCCGTCGTCGCCGGAGATGATCGCCCTCATACAGGGCACCATCAGCCGTATCCAATCCCAACTTCAGTTCAAACCTCAACACGGGCCACGGCCACATGCGGATTGTAACAAGAAGAAAGTTGCTTTTAGCGAGGAGTCTATTAAAGTCAGACTCTTCTCAAACAACGATTCCCGCAGCCCTTACCTGCGAGTGCGACTCAGCCCACCCCGCAGCAGCGCCATCAGCGGCTCAGCGGAGGTGAACGCCCTCAAGGACACGGGCGCCACACATACCATGGCATCTCTGGAACTGATGCGCAGCCTCCCCGGGCAGGACATGCACGACATCCGCCCAACGAACCTGACTATTAGCACTGCCATCTCTGGGGAAGCGCAATCCATCGAAGGATCAGTTCAAATAAAAATGACCATGTTCGACGTCAATGGGAATCCCTTCTCCATCAGGCACGAGATCCTCGTTGTCAGGAACCTGTTCATCATCGGGGAAGATGTCCTCAGGACTTACTCTCAGATGGACACCAGCTCACACATTCTGCTGACCAATAACAAGCGGTCTCTCAAGCAGATGGAGCTGGAAGGAACCACCATTGCGGAGCTCCATGAGAAGTGCAGCGTCATCCCTATTGTGCACATGTCGTCCAAGGACGCCACAGTGCCCCTGCGCCTCAGCCGCGCCTGCGTCATCCAGCCATTTGAGTCAGTCACTCTACGGCTTCAACCGGATAGTAAACGGATGATTAATGTGTGGCGTAATAATCAGGTCCTTGTCGACCCGAGCGATGACCTCAGCAGCAGCCTAGAGAGCTTCCCCGCCTCTGCCAGGCTTGGACGCGTGAACACCGTGCCAGCCTTCTTTGTCAACAAGACGAGCCAGCCAGTGGCAATCGCGGCAGGCACGGAGATGGCGAAGGCAACGCTGCTACTGAAGGCCAAGTGCCGCAGGATAAACTTCTCCGAGGAGAAGGTCCATGACTACTGGCAGCCGGAGAAGACGGCCGCCAGCCGTGGACTTAACCAGTCGCTCGAACTGGGCGGCATCTCCACTGTAGAAGGAAGGAACGTAACAGCCAGAGTGGCTATGAGCGCAGACAACTGCTCCTCAGATGAGGATGAGGGCAGAGCAACGCTAATAGCGCCACCTGGCGGCGCCGATCAGGCAACATGGCCGGAGCAAGAAAGTATCGCTGACAGGATTTGCCTCAAGCATCTTAATGACAGCCCCGCTATCAAAGAAAGGATGAGGAAAGCCCTCCTTGTGGGCAAGGCTGCCTTCCAGCGTCACGTGGACCACCACACGAAGACGAAGCTGGTTACAGCAAAGGCCATATTGAAAAGCACTTTCAAGCCTTCTGTACAAAAAGCAAGGCCGGTACCAGAGTATTTGAAGGAAGAAGTCACAATGTGTGTCAACCGCATGATCACCTGTGGACTCATTGAGGAGACCACCGTCACCTCCACCTTCCTCTCCACGCTCACCTTCGCTCCAAAGAAGGACGGCTCCGTCCGCATCTGCCTCGACCTGAGCATGCTGAACAACGCTACGGAGCGCACGCCATGTGACCAGATCTCCATTGAGGAAGTTCAAGAGTTCTACAGCAGGAACCCGTACACGAGCAACTGCAACATTGCCAATGTGTACCACTCAATCCCACTGGACGAGGAGTCAAAGAACCACTTTGGCTTCAGTGTCATGGGCAAGAAGTACGTTTACCGTGTTGCAGCCATGGGTTTTGTCAACTCCAGCTATTATCTCAATGACGCTCTGCGCCAGGCACTGGGTGACTTGGAACGAGTCCTCTTCTATGCGGACGACGTCGCCATCGGCGGACGTACTCCTGAAGAGCACGCAGACCTAGTAGCTCAAGTACTGCAGCGTCTAGCTGCAGCCGGGTTCTTGGTCAAACCAAGTAAGTTCACATTCCTCACGGAATTGGTCCAGTTCCTTGGCGTTGTGTACAAGCGTGCCAAGGATGGAAAGCTCACCATGCACATCCCAGACTACAAGCTGAAAGAGTTTGACGGCCTGCCCACGCCAAAGACGGTCAGGCAGGCGAAGAGGAACCTCCTGAAGATGGCTTTCTACAGGAAGTTCATATCGAGATGGGCATCTGTCACACATAAGTTGCATCTGCACACATTGGGCCCAAAAGGAAGATGCAAGTGGACGGAAGAGCTCCAATCTTCATTTGACTGGCTGAGGAAATTAGTTCGGCAGAGCTCAATTCTTCACTGCCCAAACTTGGAAGAACCATTCTACTGATACGTCACAGCCGACTCCATCAGCACCAACATGGACATCATGCAGATGGACCAGCACGGGATGCTGCAGCGGGTGTCCCATACGTCCAAGATGCTGAAGCCAACGGAGACGGCCGCGCACCAGCCGCAGCGGACAAACATCGCCTTGGTCAACGGGTTGAAGTCCAATGATTACTTCCTTGCCCACGGCAACGTCTTCATCTTCACGGACACCAACTCCGTCGCGTTCTTGGCAGCGACCAACAACGCCACTCCGCACCTGAGGAGGAGAGCAGACTCACTTCGTCTGTACAACTGTTCCATTCTCCACGTCCAGTCCGTCCGGAACCCACTCGACCGTGAAGCAGCAGCAGCAATTGGCGAAGGCAAACACCAGCAGCTGTTTAACCTGCATGCCGATGTCAATCTCACTCCTGCTGAGTTGGCTGAGTGGCTGACACTAGCAAATGCACACAGGCCCGCTAAGGCGAGACCTGAGCTGCCCTCAGCAGCAGCTGAAAAAGAGAAAGAAGAGCGACGTAAACAATCTAGAGCAACGGCGGCCGAAACACTCAAACGGACTTCCAGCTCTACTGCCAACCCGCTCGACGGTCCCAACCATGCGAAGACACCGGGAAGTAAACCGGTGAGCTCAGGACCCTTAAGTCCAGACACCCGATTGGCTGGAAGTCGTACGCGGACATAGACGTGTTCACCAGCAACGACACCTCACCATGGCCTTATGAAGACAGCATTAGGGTAAGAACACTTAAATCTACTACTTCCAGGAGCAACCTCCTGACAAAGATCGTCGCCTCCAAGGAGCGCCTTCTCCACCGCATGCACCAGCTGCGAGTGATGACCAAATAGGAGCTCGACGTCGCCAACGAGTGGCTGACAGAAAAGAAGAGGCTGATCAAAGAAGAAAAGGAGAAAGCAGCAGCAAAGGTGGTTAGCAGAGAAACACCGAGAAGTAAGGCACGTGGCGCTCTATGCGGCAATGTTCTGAAATATGTTATTTAAGTTTCCACTGACATATTGGTTAAGGTCAATGATTAGCAACACTCAGGGCAGAGGACGACTTCTTTCTCTTCTCGAGGCTGAGTAAACTCAAAAAGGAAGTGGAGAAAAAAGGAGGGACTTTGAGCTGAGCTGAGAGCTTGACAATGCCGCTCAGTTCTCAGCTGCTGATGCATGCATTCACTGTGGTTTGCAATTAAGATAAAATATACTAATAATAAATATAATTTGCTCATTGTTATTTGTAAAAATGATCCATTAATTTAAATATACTAATTTCAATAATTATATGGTGTAGCCCACTGTGACACCGAATTCCCTTTGCTAAGAAAATGGATTCCTGAGTGGAGCCATCAGAGAAATTTGCCACAGTGGGTTGTAAACCCATAATGGTTAAAATGTATTTAAGGTTTATATTTAAATCACAATATATATTCTTAGTTATGAATAAAACTAAATCTAATAATTATTGGAGACCACTGTGAATATATGCCCTCGATTGTTGATCTCTCAGCTCCGCAAACGTCCCTCCTTTTTTTCCTTTTTTTTCCTTTGCCCTCAAAAGAGAAACTCAGAGCTGTGCTGAGTGGAGTGTCACACAGGCATTGAGCTATACCCTTTAATATATCAGTGGAAACTTATATCGCACAGTTCAGCATTTTTCCGCAAGAGGTGCCACATGCCTTACTTCTCGGTGTTTCTCTGCGGTTAGGGTCGAGAAGGAGAAGGGAGTTAAAAAGAAGCCCCTACCTATTCCGGCCCTTGAAGAACCGCCTATTAGATGCTGCCAGCTGAGAGAAGATGACTTTGACTGCCTGCACGACACCACTGCGGCCAGCTGGGCCGCCTTGTGGCAGCTGCAGAACGACAGCTCAGAGAAGGACAACGTCTTACGCGTGTGCCAGAAGAAGGACAAGTTCTGCCATGATAAGTCTACGCAAAAGATTTTCGGAGTTAACTATGGAAACTGAATCATTTCTACTTCAAAAAGACATTACAACAACTGTAGACTCAAACACCCGCAAAAGAAAGGCAAGGAAAAAAGTAATTAACTGGTGGTGCAAAGACTTGGAGGCCAGAAAAAGCAAATGCTGGGAAGAATCTAAAAAATGCAGGGCCAATCCTGCAAGACCAACAGATGAATTGAGGCCACTCCGAGCAAATCACAGAAATGCAGTCACGCGCAAGCATCAACTAGCTCGACATGAGTATATAAATAACATAACAGATGCACGTAGCATTGCAAATCTATGTAAACCACGAAGGCCACCTAGACTAATTGGATTACTTAAAGACAATGACCAAATTATCCCGCCAGAGAAGACACTGGACCACCTATTGAATGAACATTGCCCAGGGAGCAAAATTATCTTACCAAATGAAAGATACCAACCAGACAACACACGTTTCATCACTCTCAGCAATGTTAAGAAAGAACCTTTCTTGAACATTGACGTCATGAAAAGGCAATAAATCACTTTGGCGATAAAACTCCGGGTCCAGACAGAATAACTGCAAAAATACTACGACACCTCCCAGATAACTTCCTACATCGTATACTAACCCTAATCAAAATTTCAATTGGGCTTAAATACGTCCCACGATGCTGGAGTAACAGTACAATAATATTCATACTAAAACCTGGGAAACGTGACAAAAGTTACTCACGATCTTACAGGCCAATAACACTAATGTCAATTATGGTCAAACTAATAGAAAGAATGTATCTATGGCACACAGAACAAACACACTTCAAATATAAACCAATGCATCAGAATCAGCATGGATTTCGTCAGGGGAAATCGGTTGATACTGCCCTTGCAGAACTTATAGATGACATAGAGTCTGCAACTTACACTGGACAACATGCCCTAACAACTTTCTGCGACTTAAAAGGTGCATTTGACAACCTAAACATTGCCAAAACACTAAACAACATGAAAATAAGAACCATGCCCAAAAGCCTCATCTTTTGGTACAAGTCCTTCCTTGAAAAACGAACAATTACTGCCACCCTGCACGGGGAATCTCAGGAACGACAACTATCTAAAGGGAGCCCACAAGGGGATATTTTCTCTCCCACCTTTTACAATATAGGCGCAGAACCACTTGTTGCTATTGTTACAACCCGACCAGCCTCTGGATCACTCTATGCAGACGATGCACAAACTACAACAAAGGGAACAAACATAAAAAGAATGGCTGCTCAAATGCAAAATACTGTTGACCAAATGGTAGAATGGGCAGATAAATATGGCCTGAAATTTTGCCCCAAGAAAACCAATCTAATGCTTTTCATAAAAAAGCAGAACCCCCCTGAAATACCAGAAATCTTCTTGTACGGTAAACCCATGAAAGTTGTGACATCAATCACCTACCTAGGAATTACAATTGACAATAAACTCTCTTTTAATAGCCACATTAACAACAAAATTGACGCAACAAAAACAAAAATGTGTCTCCTCAAAAACAGAATATATGGTACAGTAGGTCCCAGTCCAAAATGGCTAAAATATGCATATGACAGCATTGCAATTCCTACCCTTACTTATGGAGCTCATATCTGGGCCCACAAACTCACGGCAAACCACAAAAAGAAACTTAAAGACCTAAATCGACAAGTCTGCAGACTAATTACCAGATTTGTAGGACAACCACCAACTGACGGCCTAGAGGCTATACTGGGACTAAGACCCCTGGATCTAACAATAGACATGGCAGCCATCCAAAAAATGACACAAATCCTTGGAAACTTCAAGACCTCATGGAATACTATCATCCTACAAGGAAGATCTTGCAAGAGAGCTGGCTTTAGATATGAGGTTGAAATGACCGCCAAAAAACACAAAGTTGAAATCACAGCTACGGACAGGATAAGTGACCGTTCCATATACACCAAATTACTCCCTGAAGAATCACCACTACCTGACATAACTGTATACACAGACCTCTGTGTCCTATATCATGACATGCCAGTGGCAACATCCCTCCCAGCGTAGAGGACGGTCACAGGAATGGCGACATCAGCCCTAAGACTAGACTGAACCGGACCGCGGACAGGAAGAATGGGGTCATCACTCTGCTCCCCTGCCGGCGGAAGAGGACAGACAATCGGACGAAGGAGGCTTTCCACTTGGTACACGGTGGTAAGCAGTTGGCTAAGAAGGCCAGAGAATGCTTTCACGGTGCTCTGCAACGCTAACCACATAATATTTTAATATTAAAATGTATTTTTAGCGTGATAACCATTTATGTTGTAAGATTTGTAAGAAACCGGCAAGGCCACCATTTTTCACCAGTTTTGTTAAAACTGAGGCGCTCACACTGAGTGAATCTTTCCCAGGGAATGTCCTCGTAGGACACAAGTAAAAAGCACGAGCAAAAAGACCTTTCACTGCAGCCATCATCAATTGAGGCCTTTGAGAACTTTTTAGCTACGGAGTATAGACAAAGTCCCCCTCACCAACACCAGGTAAACCTTACTTCTGCTCCGAAATAGGAAGGCTTCTAATTACAAACCTATGTGCAAAAATGAAGACTACGACGATATGGCTAAATATCGGGCTAGAGAGTGCTGCTGTTGGAGGTCGCTCTCTACAAACCGCTGCAAGGCAATTTATTGCTCTTGCTAGCAGGCTGAGTAAACAGCTAAAATCCCCGCTTCTTTTCCAAAGAGCTCGGAGGAAGGCAATTTACCACTGCCCTATTCTCCGTCCCACCGTGGTTCTCGATGCGGCCAAATGTGAGAAGTCGCTAAGGATCAAAAGATTTTATTTACGGGTTACAATAAGGAAACTTTGTTCAAGGTATTAGCCACCGAGAATGGTCGGATAAAGTCCCGGGTATCCAGTACCAACCACGGACTCGAGCCGAGGCAAAATAGAAGAGCTTGTTAACGCTGAATGCTGCAAGCTAAAATTGAGCTTAGAAATCAAAGCTCACGTGCTAGAGGTGCTAGCGGAAACCGCGTCTACGGGCCAGGTCACTTCTAGGCGCCCTCTAGCGTATACTCCCAACATGGCTTACTTAGCGATTAGTGACTCTTGAAGCGACTGGCAGAGAGGGCCAAACATGCTGTGAGTGCTGAATCGCGTAGGCATTAAAAGTATATCCCACTTCTACAGAGCCATTCGTACCTACCAGGCCTTTAGACTCGTTACATTTTCCTGTAACTGATTACAATTACAGTTACTTTGCCAAAATGTGTAACTGATTACATTTCCGTTACAGCTCTAAAGAAAGTAACTGATTACAATTACAGTTACATTTTTATGTGCTCTGAGCTCTCTTGTATTGCCTATCATGCCTTGCCTTGTAATGTTGTGCTTTAGTCTGTAAGCTACTATTTTTAGAAAAAAATGCCCTTTTTTAAATTTGCTTTAACCTGTGGTATATAGTATATAGGGGCAAAAAAGTAACTGTAACTGTAGTCAATCTTCCCGTTACAATTACAGTTACAATTACAATTTTTAAAAAGTGTAACTGGAAATTACATTTTCTCAAAAAATGTAATTATTACATGTAATCCGTTAAATGTAATTCGTTACTCTAAAGGCCTGGTACCTACATTGCAAATCCAAATCCACTGCTCATGATTACGAGTATGAAAAGCAGGCGCAACCAAAACCGATAGAATGGGGAAAGAAAGTCATATTATTCATTCGCAAATTGCTCAAGCAAAACCTTCTTTAGGAGCAATGATCCTATCATACTCCTCTATCTCTCTTACTCTTCCATTTCTCCTACGCCCCTCAAATATTCCCTTCCAAACTATCTCTTCCTCCTTTCCAAACTCAGCACTTTGACACAGGTGCTCCTGCGGGGAGACTTTTAACGGTCAAAAGACACAATCAACGGCATGGGCAGAGTAACCGGTTATCCGGTGAAGTGCCCCCAGGTTCAGCCAATAAGGGCCTCCCCATGCCACCGAGACCTGTCATTACAAAGGGCTCAAGCCCCGCAAAAAGGTTGTCTATATTGTCGCAGCAGTATCAACCAGCGGTGAGTTAATAATCGGCAACATCGCTCTAGAAAATAAAAAGCCGTCAGCCTTCTAACAGTAAACTCAGAGAGTTCTAAGTCTTAGCTGGGCGAGTCGCTCGGCGGAATGAGGCAATGACGAGTGGTAACACGTCGCCCCTTCTGCCCCTCAATCGCCAAGAGAGAGACTATAAACAAAACGGCCCCGAATATGTCTATGGGTCGAAGAACGCGCGTCGCCCTTGATTTGATCTACGTGCAAGAATCAGACCAAGGACAAAAACCATTTCCCTGTCGTCCAAAGGTCTGGTACCTCTATCCATCTAGCATTCGAGTAGCAATGAACATATATGCATTATTAAATTATCCTAACTATTACCCGCTGACCGCTCCACTGGCCGAAGGTCCGCTATGCGGCGCAGTCAACAGCCTGCATATGTCCCAAAAAGCCGGTGCAGCTGGGCCAGCAAGCCCGATGTCGCCTCTAAAACCTAAATAAAGGTTATTAGCAACATCCAGACCAAAATAAAACCAAAGATGCAAAAGTAAGCAAAGAAAAGACCTCCGCCTGCGTACATAATATACCCTGTGGCCTTTGATTGCAATCTGACTCACTATGAAGCCAATTCCATTGCATATGCTTTTTTTACCATCCTAACACTTCTATTCCCACGAGCCGAGTCAATGGACGAGGCTGCATGTGAATGGACTGCGCTGAGTGTCCACATTGCAAATAATACCCACAGTGGTTTTGCCCATAAGGCAACAGGCAACAACAAATAAACAAAATATAAACAAAAGAAAAACTAAAAAGAAAACAAGGAAACACTAAAGATAAAAAATTTGATAATAAACAAAGCCATTCATTTTTCCTTTATTTTTGTTTCACCCCTTCGCCACATCAGAGTACAGCGGCCAAACCACTGTGCCAGAAAGAGCAAAACTCGAGGGATTAACCCTTATTGAGAAGACCTATTCTTTCTCTTGCCTATTAAACCCCAGATCTTACTACAAAAGGATTTTTCAACAGTAAATGGAATACCCAATCCCCTACCGGGAGGAACAATTTAGCAATAAAAGTGCTCCCCCGGATAGAAGAACTGCAAATATCACCCATTTAATTGTAAGAAAAATAATCCGAGAAGAGGGGTCTTATTTTTGACAAGCTATCAAAAGCACGGCGTGAGTGAGAGAGGGAGAAAGAGTGAATGAAACGACCGAGTGAATAAATGGAAGAATGAGTACCATTATTAGAATGTAACCTTAATCTGCTAACAATTGATTCCCAGTCCTAATCACCATGCAAATAATCCCCTCATTATTGACCATCTCACACTTCACCATAAAAGGGAGCCTCTCTCCCTCCAGTCGATGAAGAGCAGCCATCGCAGCCACATCACGAATAACCTCGTCGCCACAAAGCCGGCGGATAAGATGCCTCCCCCTAACAACAACCTGACCACGGATGACAACGACCAGCAGGAACAAGACGTGCCGCAACCGTCACCGGAGGGCCCGCTGCACCAAGCCGAGCCTTGGAGGCACGTCCAACACGAGGAGGAAGTCACCACCGAAGAACCACAGCCAGATGAGGTCGCCGCCGCCCCGGACACCGCTGATGACCAACCAGCCCCGGCCGAGGCTGCGGGTGAAGCCGCCTCGGACTCAGAGGAAGTCCACAAGGCTCAGCTGGACGACTTGAAGAAGCGTATGGCCGAACTCACCCAAGGTATGAGGACTCTAAGCGAGACCGTGGATGGCGTCCTCCGGTGGGGAGTCTGCAAGGACCCCGACAACCCAACAACATCTGCGACAAGACGAGCCCTGGAGGCAGCCCGAGCAGCATCAACGGCGCTAAGAAGCACACCGCTGATGAGCGCATTTGCCGCCAGTATACAGCGTACGGCGGGCATGACCGTCTCCGTACCAGCAGCCAAAGGCCAGACCAGGGTACCACCTGGTCATCGCCCAGGGGCCCAATCGGGTCCACATCCACTGCGACGACGCGGTACCACCCAGGAGAATCCAGCTCAGCAAAAAGGACACTGGGAGATGAGCAGGCAACACCGCGTGGCTGTAAAAAGCCCTGCATCGACCCCGGCCAAGGCCACAGCCAAGGGCCGGGGACTCAGCAGACCCCGGTGGACCTCAGGTACTATCAACAGCAACGGCAGGGACACGTCCACCCGCGCGCCACGGAGACACCGCAGGTGGAACAGCCCCCGCCTGAACGTGTTAGAGTATTGCCTTCACTGTGGAACTTCATCCCGTCGTCGGCGCTCTACGACCTCCTGAGGCAGGCCTTCCCCGGATACATGCGGCTGGAGCCGGGTG